>CAUYTI010045363.1:0-33918 GCA_963575145.1 Galago senegalensis | reverse complement strand
TTTTTTTTTTTTTTGAGACAGAATTTCCCTCTGTGGCCCTGGGTAGAGTGCTGTGGCGTCATCATAGCTCACAGCAACCTCAAACTCTTGTGCTCAAACCATGCTCCTCCCTCAGCCTTTGGAGTAGCCCGGACTACAGGTGCATGACATAACCCCTGGCTATTTTTTTCTATTTTTTTACTTTACTTTTATTATTTATTTATTTATTTTGAGACAGAGTTTCACTATGTCACCCTGGGTAGAGTGTTGTGGCATCATAGCTCATGCAACCTCAAACTTTTGGGCTTTTGGGCTCAAGTGATCCTCTTGCCTCAGCCTCCAAAGTAGCTGGGACTACAGGCGCCTGCTACAATGCCTGGCTATTCTTTGTTGCAGTTGTTGTTGTTTAGCTGGCCCAGTTGGTTTTGAACCTGCCAGCCTCAGTGTATGTGGTTGGTGCCATAACCACTGTGCTACTGGTGCTGAGCCTATTTTATTATTTCCTGAGGCAGAGTCTTACTTTGTTGCCCTCGGTAGAGTACTACGGTGTCATAGCTCACAGCAACTTCAAACTCTTGGGCTGAAGTGATCCTTAGCCTCCTGAGTAGCTAGGACTATAGACACCTGCCACAATACCTGGCTGGTCGGGCTTTCTTTTCTTTTCTTCCTTCCCTCCCTTCCTGCCTGCTTTCTTTCTTTTCTTTTCTTTTCTTTTCTTTTTTCTTTTTTTTTTTTTTTTATAAAGATCATCAAGCAGTCCCCCTGGGTAGAGTACCATCGCATCACAGCTCATAGCAACCTCCAACTCCTGGGCTCAAGCGAGTCTCCTGTCTCAGCCTCCCAAGTAGTTGGGACCACAGGTGCACGCCACAACGCCTGGCCATTTTTTTTTTTTTTTTTAGTTGCAGCCATCGTTGTTTGGCTTGCCCAGCTGGGGACTCGAACCTGCCACCTTAAGTGTATGTGGCTGGCGCCCTAGCTGCTTGAGCCACAGGCGCCAAGCCCTTTTCTTTTCCTCCCTCCCTCCCTCCTTTCTTTCTTTCTTTCTTTCTTTCTTTCTTTCTTTCTTTCTTTCTTTCTTTCTTTCTTTCTTTCTTTCTTTCTGCCTTTCTCTCTTTCTCTCTTTTCTCTCTCTTTCTCTCCCCCCCCCTTCTTTTCTTTCTTTCCAGTCTCACTTTGTTACCCTTGGTAGAGTGCCCTGGTGTCATAACTCACAGCAACCTCAAACTCTTGGGAACAAGTGATTCTCTCTCCTTAGCCTCCCAAGTAGCTCAGACTACAGGCGCCCACCACAATGCCCAGCTGTTTTTCGAGATGGGGTCTTGATTTGCTCTGGGTGGTCTCCCTTAAGTCATTTCCCACTCCTCACCCTGCTTACACCCTGGTGAGCTTGAACAACCTGCCTTGGCCTCCCAGAGGGCTAGGATTACAGGTATTAGCTGCCCCACCTGGCCCAGTACAGAGAGGGTGGCTCTCTTGCCCAGGCTGGTTATTTCTCTCGTTTGTGTGTCTTTGTCTAGAGTTCTTTTTGTTTCTGTGGGTTTATGCCATTTAAAAATTTCTTTGCTGAATTTGTTTTTTGAGAATAGAGATAAATGTGAGTGTTCAATCTGCCATATTTAACTGGATAATAATGATTATTTTCATTTATCTTTTTAATATCCCTGGCTGAGAAATTGTCTATAATACATACTCAAATATCCTGGGGAAAAGGTATTTGGATAAACACAGGATTTTTCTCTTATTTTCTTCTTCCTTTTCAACTCTGTCCCCAGAAAGACTGAAAGTGAACTTGGTTTGGGTTCTCTGGCTTCCCAGACTTGGTATGTTGGTGCTGCTGGCTTCCCAAAGACAGAGCGATGAAAGTACCTATAAATCTTCAGTCTTAACCAACTATGGGCTGCAGACCTCACTGTTCCCTGCAGATCTCTGCCTCAGAGCAATGAATTTAGATCAGGGCAGGTTTACTGTTGTTTATTGCTTTACAATAAGTGTTGTTTGCTCATGGTAATTGGCTTACAAAACCTCTTAAATCACTAATAAAAATACTCAGGAGCAGGGAGGTCACTGGGTAAGTGGAAGGTGAGGAGTCCAAAGGCTCCCTAAGGTCTGGGAACCCTGGCCTTTGTCTACTTCCTCAGACACACCCTCTGAGATGAGCTCTGAAAATTTCAGAGATAGTCTGATCATTTCCAAAAAATTATTTTCTACCTACTCCTGTCATTATAATCAAACTAGTTGCTACATGTGGCAAATACTGTAGGCAATAAAATTCTGGCTGATAATCACCATAATCAGGAAATGGAAATAAATAGCAACAATGGGGTAGGAATTCTAACTGCTCTCACTGGACTCGGCTGCATGGGATAGATGATAACAGAGGCTCAGAGAACCTGGCATCAGCTAAGTAGTGTTACAGGTATTCCAACTCACATTTGTCAGACGTTGCTTGTTGTCTAAATCCCATAGAGAGATTTGGGACACATTTTGATTTAAAGATCTAAAAGGCAGCTGGTGCCTTGGCTCACAATTGCAATCCTAGCACTGTGGGAGGCCAAGTCAGGTGGATTGCTTGAGCTCAAGAGTTCAAGAACGGCCTGAGCAACAGCGAAACCCCATCTCTACTAAAAATAGAGAAACTAGCCCCAAGTGGTGGTGGGTGCCTATAGTCTTGGCTACTTGGGAGGGTGAGGGAGGAGGATTTATTTATTTGTTTATTTATTTATTTATTTTGAGACAGTCTCACTTTGTCACCCTTGGTAGAGGGTTGTGGTGTTAAAGCTCACAGCAACTTCAGACTCTTGGGCACAAGCAGTCTTCTTGCTTAAGCCTCCCAAGTAGCTGGGACTACAGGTGCCCACCACAATGTCTAGCTATTTTTAGAGGCAAAGTCTTGCTCTTGCTTAAGCTGGTCTTAAACCTGTAAACTCAAGGCAATCCACCTGCCTCAGCCTCCCAGAGTGCTGAGATTACAGGTATGAGCCATGCACCTGGCCCGAGGAGGATTTCTTGAGCCCAGGAGTTTGAAGTTGCTATAAGCTATGATGATGAGGCCCCAGCAGTCAACCCAGGGCAATAGAGTGAGATTCTGCCTCAATAAGTAAATAAATAAAATAAAATAAATCTAAAAGGCCTGATTTGTTCCAGAAAGCATAGGGTAAAACAAAAGAACATTTTGCAGAAGGCAATTTCCAGTGCTCTTTGTGTAGCATGCTTTTCCACAATTAATTATTTCTGTAGCTGATATTACAGGGCAGTGGGAATGCAAAGACAGTTGCAAAACAGAAGGAAGGCTTCTGTTTTGATAAAGAGAGATGGAGCAAACTACAACATTGTAAACCTGATTTTAGTATCAGCCAAATAAAATCAGAACTACATGGTGGTGGTAGACTCAGAGGCAGGAACTGGAAATATCTCTTGGTTTGGGCCACAGTTAAACAGCACTAATTTTTTTTTTTTTTCCCCAGAGTGGACAAGCTCCTCTTCAGGTAAACTAAGAAACCTCTTCCCCTGACAAGAAACAAAACAAAACAAAACACCCTGCAAGCTTAATGGGACTCAGACCTGGGTCCCTCTGTCACCTTTAGGTAGGGAGGTAGTAGAGAAAAAGGTGAGCTCCTGTGAGGAGTTTCATGTGAGAGGGAAGAAGATGGATATGTCAGTTATTCTCTGGTAGCTGGAAGAGCCTGGCAATGTTAAGTTTTTAATGTTCATTTTAATTGTTTTCATGTCTTAACATAGTAATAAATTGTCAGTTAATCACTTTTATGCAATAATAAAAGGTGCATAAAATGTTACTGCTGCTTCCTGCTCTGGGCCCCTGCCCCAGCTTGGAATGTTATTGACATACATTTCATTCTAAATTGGCAGTGTTGTCAGACCAGAGAGGACACCCTGACAATTATCCTACATCCTACAGCAGATAATATAAAAAGCCTCTATGTCCAAACTCCCTGTGGCTCCCAAGAGTACATCTTCTAGAAGGTGCAGCTTTGGTCATCAGGTAGAATTGTAGGAAAAGCTCATATTCTGGTTCCAAAATGGGGGCTAAAAGTCAGTAAATGGGGAGGCAAGTGATTAATAAGTGTGATAAAATGGGCAATCTGTGTTAAAGTCAAGCTGCATGGGTTTAAGATCAGGTTTATGAAATAATATTCTTGAACTCTGTCCAACTATCAGTGAGGTCAGATGTCCATGGAAAAGCCACCATTTGTAGGCAATGGAAAAAGTCATTCCCAATTTCTGCCATGTGACCCCAGTATGGCCTTGACGTGTTTGATTTCTAATCAATCCTTTGGCTTAAGTGGAGAGGAGGACCCTCTGTACAAGGTTACCATTATTGTAAAGTATAATTGTCAACCTTGATTTTGTAAAAAGCAAGAACCTTTTCGAGGATGTTGCAAGTTCTCAAGAGATTTGAATCTATCCTGGTGTGCTCTTCCCCCCAAGTGCATGACATCAGAAGCAGTTGTGAAATTAAACAATGATGAGGTGATGCAACTTCAGAAAGGTTGGAAATTCTTGATCTCATAAGGATATAAAGCCACAGAGTATGAGAAGTGACTTGACTCTGTGATGAGTCATATGACAATCGCAGCACTCCCCTTGGTTGCTGGTGCCAAAGGAGGAGGGAGAAGGAAAAGAGAGAGATGAGGGTGGAGAGCTGCCTCAGCTGTGACAGTTCTGGGAGGCCATAAATTAAGCTAATTATTAGTATCAGCTGCTACTTATTATTTAATTCAGTAACGCTGCACTGTAATTCTACAACTCTTAAGCTGGCAAAGCATTTTGTAATAGAGCTAAATGCACAAAAAATCCTATATAAAACTAACCTTACTATTCTTATTACTATAGTTGAGCAGTCACTCTATCAAGCTGCTATGATCATGAATTAAGAAGGGGAGCTGCTAAGAAAGAGGTTAAGAGATAGCTGATGTTTGTTTCAAGCAGGTCTTCCATAATCTCAGCCACCAAGAACGGAGGGCCAGTGGCTAAAGGTTAAGCAGGATAGGATGTGCAATAGAGCCAAAGGTGTGGGTTCTAGTAGTAATTTTGTCATTCAAACCTTTAGAATAAAGATGAAATGAAAATGTTTGCTTTTTATCTACCTTCCCAGGTTAAAAGAGGAACAAATAAGACTCTAGGAGGGAAATGGAGGGTAAACACCTCTTGGGGGTGGGACACAATTATAAGAGGTCCCTGACAAATGCAATTCGTGTAACCTAATTCTTTGTGCCCTCAATGAATCCCAAACAATTAAAAAAAAAAAAACTTTAAAAAAAGAAACACAGTAAATAAATGCCTAAATGCCTAGTGATGTTTCCCCTTAAAGCCTTCAAGCCATAACAATTTCACCTAAAGTTATTTATTTCAGAAACAGAGGAATGAAAGTCCTAAGGTTTCAGATTAATACCCCCTCGGGGCACTACTGTTAGAACACTATAGGTAAAATAAGTCCACTGTCCAGCCTGTAGCTCGTTCCTGTAACTCTGAGTAGCCGAGTCGGTGGACTGCCTGAGCTCACAGGTTCAAGACCAGCCTGAGCCAGACTGAGACCTGTCGCAGTAAAATAAAATAAAATAAGTCCACTGGGAGATTGGAGAAACATTTACATGTCTACTTAATGATTCTTCCTTATTGTATCAACATTTTCCTTTGATTAATCCATGTAAAGAATAATGAAAAAGAGCTGGGCAGGCATGGTGGCATGTTATCTCAGCTACTCAGGAGGCTGCAGAGGGAGAATGGATTGTGTCCAGGAGTTTGAGACCAGCCTGGGCAACATAGTGAGACCATGTCTCAAAAAAAAATCATGAACAAATATGGCAATACTTTTAAACATAAAAAAAAAACTTCACAAGAAAGTTTTTTGTCTTGATTGTTTGTTTGTTTGAGACAGAGTCTCACTCTGTTGCCCTGGGTAGAGTGCTGTAGCATCATCATAGCTCACAGCAACTTCAAACTCTTGGGCTCAGGAGATACTCTTGCCTCAGCCTCTCATGCAGCTGTGGCTATGGCATGCACAATAGTCCCCTGCTGATTTTCCTATTTTTAGTAGAGATGGGGGCTTGCTTTTGCTCAGGCCAGTACAAGAAAGTTTTTATTTTATTTTATTTTTTTGAGACAGAGTCTTATGTCACCCTCAGGAGAGTACTGTGGCATCACAGCTCACAGCTACCTCAAACTTTTGGACTTACGCAATTCTCCTGCCTCAGCCTTCCAAGTAGCTGGGACTACAGGTGCCCGCCGCAATGCCTGGCTATTTTTTTGTTGTAGTTGTCATTGTTGTTTAGCAGGCCCAGGCCGGGTTTGAACCCACCAGCCCCAGTGTATGTGGCTGGTGCCCTAGCCACTGAGCTACAGCACTGAGCCGAGAAAGTTTTTTTTTTTTTTGGCCGGGGCTGGGTTTGAACCCACCACCTTTAGCATATGGAGCCGGCACCCTACCCTTTTGAGCCACAGGCACTGCCTGAGCCAAGAAAGTTTTGAAACAAATAAAAATAATATCACAAGAATCATAAGAAAGCAACATCATATAAGCAGAGTTCAAATATTCAATAAATACCTTGTGAGTACTGACTACCTCACATGCTGGGCTCAATGCTCAGAGCTGAGATCATAGTCATCGAGTGAGATAAACCAGGATCTGGTCTTCATAGAGCTTAAAGGTTGCGTGCTGGCTTCAAGAAAGGGAGGCTGGATCATCTCAAATCTGTTTTCTGTAAGTAAGTGTCAGTGTGGCTGTAACAAAATGCCACATGCTGGGGAATTTATAAACAATTGGAATTTATTTCTCGTAGTTCTGGAGTCTGAGAGGTCCAAGATCAAGGTACTGGCATTCAGTGTCTGATGAGTGCTTCTTTGCACAAGGGGTAAATGTGGGAGGAAGACAAAAGGACAGAAGAGCCTGGGACACTTCCCTCCAGCCTTTTTATAGGCAATAATCCATCCAGGAGGGCTCCACCCTTTTGGCTTAATCACTTCCTAAAAGGCTCCACCTCTGACTACCACCACAATAGGGATTAAGTTTCAACACGAATTTTGGAGGAGACACGTTCAAACCATAACAATAGGCTAGCCATAAATAATAAATGGCTAGAAATAGAATGATACAGTCTTTTAGAGGGATAGCTCGGCAGCCTATGCCAAGGGGTCTAATGGCAGCTTTGGAGACAATTTATAGCAGCTCAGGATTCTAGCTATGGAGAGCCAGGTAGGGATGCTACCCAGAAGTCATCTAAACCTCTCCCAGCCTTCTGCAAGCTCACCTCCATTTCTATTACCATGGGATTTCAGCCTGAAGAATCACCCATTTGAAGTCCCTTAAGGCACATTCAGGCAGGATCAGGTTTCCTGCCTTTCCTTACAGCTACTGCCACTCCCAACTTGGTTAGCTTGGATGGTGATGAAGGAAACTCTTGGCAGCTACTTCTGAATTTACCAAGCCCAATTTTAGAAAGTGTTTCCCAGAAAAAAGGACAGCTGATGTCACAAGTTTCCCATGTGCCATCTGGAAAATTGGAAGCCCTCTAGTTTGCTGTTCTGCTTGTCTGTACCACATGGCATAGACCTTATGGGAGGGTCAGGCCATGTAGGTGGCTCAGTCCTCAGCTGACAGCCACTGAGCCTACATAGTGGTCCAGGCTTCGTGAAAAGGGGTGGTACTGTCCTAGCCCCAGATGGATTTGTGATCTAAAATTAACATTTTTTACATCTAAAAGAGCAACTTAAAAGTATGCAAGTTAAGGCCAGGCACCATGGCTCACTCCTGTAATCCAGGCACTCTGGGAGACTGAGGCAGGTAGATTACCTGAGCTCACAGGTTCAAGACCAGCCGGAGCCAGAGTGAGACCTCATCTCTATTTTTTTTTTGCCATTTTTAGCCGGAGCTGGGTTTGAACCCATCACCTCTGGCATATGGGACTGGTGCCCTACCCTTTTGAGCCACAGGTGCCACTGAGACCTCATCTCTAAAAATAGCTGGGTGCCTATAGCTGTAGTCCCAGCTACTCAGGAGGTTGAGGCTAGATAGTCTCTTGACTCCAAAAGTTGGAGGTTGCTGTGAGTTATGATGCTACAGTACTCTACAGTGGGTGACAAAGTGAGACTGTCTCAAAAAAAAAATGCAGGTTAAATCTACTTTCTAAGTATTTATTGATTGCCATTAACTTAGACTATTAAATACTATCTTTTTGAAGCTCCATCTCACCTTGCCTTCAGTAATGGAATGTTCTCAGTAATAGGTTTTTCTTTTTCTTAAATGATCTTCTGCAGCTCTACCCTTTAAACTAAACTAAGGGAATATTATCATAACTAAAATCTTTTCCTATTCAGCTAGAAATGAGCACTTAAATTAAAACAAACTGCAAGCCAAGCTTTAAAGGGTCATTAATTAGTAATAGTACCAGAGGAGATGGCTGAAATTGGGCAGAATGGGCCTAATTTTTGCTTCTTATTCCATCTGACAACATCTTTCCTTGAAAAGCACAGTTAATTACTGAGTGAGGTAACTTGGTAGAATTTTACCATGGTGCTTAGCCCATGGAAAGCTCTCAAGAAGTGTTCTGTGCCTCTTTCCCTTTTCTTTCTACCTCTTTTGCTCTCACCAATCATCCATGCCCATCGCATTATGAGAAGAACGACTTGGACTTCCTCAGTTTATAAGCTTATCTTTTTGGTACTCCTCTCCTAGACTGACTGCTTCACTGATAATCTGTACGCCACCCACTCCTGGCTTCCCCCGGGCCCTGCTCTTCCAGTAACAACTTCTTTACTGTGTATTTTCATCATCTCTTTCTTTAAAGTTTTCTTCCCCTTAGTCAACTAATATGCTTTACCTTAAAATCCAGCAACACTTTCTCTCCATCTCCTTTTTTGTAAGTTGCTGGCTGTTTTCTCCCACCTATTGCATCAGTCTTCTTTAGAAAGTAGTGTACACTCTGGCTTCTGCAGCTACTAAACTGCTTTCCTAGCGATCAGTGATGACCTCCTACTTAACAAATGTGGGGGACTCTTTTCAGTCCTCTTCTCCCTCTCCGTGGCATCCACTCCTTGGATAAAATTCTCCTTTCTGGGCATGGTGGCTCATGTCTGTAAAAGTAGCACTCTGGGAGACTGAGGCAGGTGGATTGCTTGAGCTCACAAGTTTGAGACCAGCCTGAGCAAAAGTGAGACCCAGTCTCTACTCAAAACAGAAAAACTGAGGCAAGAGGCTTGCTTAAGCCCAAGAGTTGGAGGTTGCTATGAGCTATGATGCCACAGCACTCTACCCAGGGTGACAGCTTAAGACTCTGTCTCAAAAGAAAAAAAAAATTCTCCTTTCTACTTTTATCTGCCATTCTTTCCTTTCTGTTTTGTTTGTTTTTTTTTTTTTTTTTTTTGAGATAGAGTCTCACTTTGTCAACCTCGGTAGAGTGCTGTGACATCATAGCTCATAGCAACCTCAAACTCTTGGGCTCAGGTGGTCCTCTTGCCTCAGCCTCCCAAGTAGCTGGGACTACAGGTGCCCACCATGGTGCCCAGGTAGTTTTTTTACTTTTAATAGAGATGGGGGGGGGTCTTGAACTCCTAAGCTCAAGCAATCCATCTGCCTTGGCTCTCAGAGTGTGTGCCAATCTGACCTGTCTGCCACTCTTTATTATTTGTGCTCTCTGTCATCTTCCTGTTAGTACTTTCTTTTATTTTTCAATTTAATTTAATTTTTGTTTTTTTAAACGAGAGTCTCACTTTGCACTCTGTTGCCTAGGGTAGAGTGCCATGGCCTCAGCGTAGCTCACAGCAACTTCAAACTCCTCGGTTCAAGCGATCCTCCTGCTTTAGCTTCCCGAGTAGCTGGGACTACAGCCACCTGCCACAATACTTACTTAATTTTTCTCTTTTTAGTAGAGGCGGGGTCTTGCTCTTGCTTCAGGCAGATCTGGAACTCCTGAGCTCAAGTGATCCTCTTGCCTAGATCTCCTGGAGTGCTATGATTATAGGAACAAACTACTGTACCAACCAGTGCCTTCTTTTAAATACTGGTATCCCCGAATGTTCATTCTTAGTTGCTTCTGTTTTGCTTAGGATTTGTGCTTCTTAACCTGGATGCATCTAAGAGTTACAGAGAAAACTCTTCAAAAATACAAACCCAGATTAAATCCCATTAAATTTTATTAAATGCATACCAATTATGACTGATTTCTGGCATTACCCAGAAATCTTATCTAATTGATCTGGAGTTGGGCCTTGGCATCTATTTTGTTAAATGCTCCTCAGATGATCCCCAATAAGAATGAGAACCACAGCTCTAGAATATCCACTTTCTAATCTTCAGGCCTTACTTCATTCCTAGCACATAGACCCAAATTTCTACCTCTTTGCTGACCATTTCAGGCTGAATACTCTGCAGCACCTTATTTCAATGTGGTCCAGTTCAAATCTTTTTTTTTTTTTTTTTGCAGTTTTTGGCCAGGGCCAGGTTTGAACCCGCCACCTCCGGTATATGGGGCTGGCGCCCTACTCCTTTGAGCCACAGGTGCCACCCCCAATTCAAATTCATCTGTTCCCAATTCTAAGAACTTCTTCTTCTTCTTTTTTTTTGTGAGACAGTTTCACTGTCACCCTTAGTAGAGTGCTGTGGCATCACAGTTCACAGTAACCTTCAACTTTTTGACTTAAGCGATTTTCTTGCCTCAGCCTCCCAAGTAGCTAGGACCACAGGCGCCTGCCACAACACCTGGCTATTTATTTGTTGCAGTTGCCACTGCTGTTTTAGCTGGCCAGGGCTGGGTTCCAACCTGCCACCCTTGGTATATGGGGCTAGCACCCTACCTGCTGAGCCACAGGCAGCGCCCTCTAAGAACCTTCTTTCTCTATTTATAGTGTCACCATCTTCCCATGCTCCCAAGCTGGAGAGCTTGGGAATCATTTTTAAAATTACCTTCTGCTTTGCCCCCCCCATTCACTTACTTGCTATACCCTGTAGATTTTTTTTTTAATGATCCATTTAAAAATCTATTTTCCCTAGTATCAACCAAAGTCCCATTTCAGGACTGTATTGTAATAACCTCTTACCTGGCTTCCCTGCCTTCATTCTATCTTTCACATGCTAGTAGAGATCTTTCTAGAACACAGTTCTGATGATACCCACTCAATAACCACCGTTGGATTTTTCTTATCCAAAAATAAAGTGCAAATTCTTTGGTGAGGCCCTCACAGTCTGGCTTCAATTCTCTGCAGCCATTCTTTTATATCCTAGGTTCTCACCCCTCTAACCCCTCTGATGTTACCCAGAGTGCAGCTGTGGTTTCCAATCATGTGTTCCTTCTTGTCTTGTGCACTCTTTGTCTAGGACTGGTTTCAACTCAGATGGTTTAAGTGAAAAGACTTAAACCATCTACAGAAATATGGTCAGAGGACATTGAAACCGCAGAGTGGTTGAGGCACCCAGAGACTAACAAAGTGGATGCTCTCACCTTCCCTAGGCCCAAAGGACCAAGGGGATGAAATAGTTACCACAGCTCAGAGAGAGTTGGAGACACAGGTGATGGGGCCTTGGCCATGTGTAGGAGCTGTAGGCAGAGAGAGCTGCAGCCACTGCCAAAACTGCAGTGCCGAAGGAGAGAGGGGACAGTAAAAAAAAAGTCCCCAACTTCCTGGCCTCTAATCTCTAGTCAGTGTCTTGCAATGGCCAACTCAACTAGAAACCAGCCAACCGCTAAGTGTGGTCAGGTAAGGCGGCCTGTTGGTTACAAAGCAAGATGGACAGAGGCAGAGAATGAATGATTGTGTGAGGGAGGAAAGAATTCAATGGAGAATAACCACACAGTCCTCTTTTATATTTAGTAAAAAATAGTTTTTGTCTTTTGGGACACAGTTCAAATGTTATATATTTTTTCTTTTTAATTTTTTTTTTGAGACAGAGTCTGAAGCTGTCGCCCTTGGTACAGTGCTCTGGCATCACAGCTCACAGCAACCTCAAATCTTGGACTTAAGTGATTTTCTTTCCTCAGCCTCCCAAGTAGCTGGGACTACAGGCACCTGCCACAATGTCCAGCTATTTTTTTTTGTTGCAGTTGTTATAGTTGTTTTAGCTGGCCCAGGCCAGGTTCGAACCCACCAGCCTCAGTGTATACAGCTGACACTCTACCCACTGAGCTATGGGTGCTGTCTCTTTTTAATTTTTTATTCCTTTCTCATCCTTTTTTTTTTTTTGCTGGAATCAAATGTTATCTTTTATGTAAAGTCTTCCCTCGTTTAACTCCCCTAAATTGGGCTATTTCACTCTTCTATATTCTTTAGCTGTTACGTCTTCACTGTCACAGCTATCAGTGTGACTTACAGGTATTTATGTATCTGGATCCATTTCTATTTTTTTTTTTTTTTTTTTGCAGTTTTTGGCCAGGGCCACATTTGAACCCACCACCTCCGTATATGGGGCCAGCACCCTACTCCTTTGAGCCACAGGCACCAGGATCCATTTCTTCTGTCACATTTTGTGCTTCTAAATGAAGGGATAGAGTTTCATTTCTTATATTGTCTTGCAGGTAACAAACACTCAGCAACGGTTGGTTGAATTTAACTGCATTTTCCTATTAGCACCTTCTCGGCCTCTGTCAGAGAGTTATATACTCATAAACCATAATCCTCACATTCTCAAATGTTCCTACTTTTCCTAAGAGTTTCTTTTTTGGTCCTAGTTCTGTTTCTTCCTTGATTGTCCCCTTCTCCTTCCCTACAGTTCTTAGGTTAGAGTCGTGACTGCAGCTTCTCTACAAATTGTTGGGTGTACTTCCGTCATTGATCCTGCAAAGAGTTTAAAAATCACTACCTTTTTCTGTATCCTGAGTAGTGCATATAAAAATATATTTTTTTAATTTATGCATGCACACAGACCCTGATGTTGTATTTTTCACTGGGCTTTAAACTCTTCTGAATAGAAACTTTGCTTGGCTTACCATGTTTTGCATACAGAAAAGTGCTGTATGCTGCTTCTATTCTTTGTAAATACCAATAGCAAGTGCAGCCAATGTATTTTTATTACGCAAACCCTGCTCTATATTGATAGTTTTTATGCACATTTACATGTGACTTTGAGGTTTTTATATAAAAAGGACACATTTTAGGTCCAATGAAACATATAATTTTTGTCATTTGTGTGAAGTTAATGATAAAAAAAGACAAAAATTATAATGCCCATCATAATTCTGAGTTTTCATCTCATTTATTATAGTTTTCTTTTTTTTTTTTTTTTTTTTTGAGACAGAGCCTCAAGCTATCCCCCTGGGTAGAGTGCCATGGCATCACAGCTCACAGCAACCTCCACTCCTGGGCTTAAGTGATTCTCTTGCCTCAGCCTTAAGCGAGTCTCCTGCCTCCACCTCCTGAGTAGCTGGGACCACAGGTGCCTGCCACAACACCTGGCTATTTTTTGGTTGCAACCATCATTGTTGTTTGGTGGGTCTGGGCTGGATTCGAACTCACCACCTTAGGTGTACGTGGCTGGCACCTTAGCCGCTTCAGCCACAGGCGCCGAGCCACATTTATTATAGTTTTCATCTTAAGAAGTTGAACTTGGATCTTTTTGAAAAATAAAAGAAAAAATACCTTTTTTTCCCCTTAACACACTCACATCTTCCTCTACTTCCTTGAACATACGGAGCATAGTTATAATTGCTGTTTTAATGTTTTTGTCTACTAATTTTATCACTTGTGGAATATCTGGATCTGTTCCTTTTTTTTTTTTTTTTTGGAGACAGAGCCTCAAGCTGTCACCTTGTGTAGAGTGCTGTGGCATCACAGCTCACAGCAACCTCCAACTCCTGGGCTTAAGTGATTCTCTTGCCTCAGCCTCCCAAGTAGCTAGGATTATAGGCACCCACCTCAAAGCCCAGCTATTTTTTTTTTTTTTTGGTTGTAGTTATCCTTGTTTGGCAGGCCCAGGCTGGATTTGAACTCTCCAACTCTGGTTTATGTGGCTGGCGCCTTAGTTGCTTGAGCTATAGGCACTGAGCCTGGCTCTGTTTCTATTGATTCATTTTTTTTCTTAGTATGGGTCATATTTTCCTGATTGTTTGTATACCCAGTAATTTTTTATTGGATTTCAAATATCATGAATTTCACATTGTCGGAGACTGGGTTTTTGTTCGTGTTTTTATATTCCTTTCAATATGCATTTTTGAGTTATGTTTTAGTACATAATTTAAGTTATTTGGAAACAGTTTGACTCTTCTGAGGCTTGCATTTAAACCTCAGAAGAAGCAGAGCAACCTTTGGTCTAGGGCTAATTTGGCCTCTTTCTGAGGCCATACCTTTCTGTCCCCTCAGCCTAATGCCCAGTATATCACATTTTCCCATTTAGGCTGTCCATAATGTGGACTATTTCCATTCCTGTATGATTGGCAGTAATGTTTCCAATCAAGTTTCTTTATCTCTGGTCTCAGGTACTTTCCTCACACATGTGTGCTTGTAGTTACTCAGCTGAAGACTGAAGGGGAAACCTGTGCAAATCTCCAACACTCTCTCCAAGTTCAAGCTGGTAACAGGCACAATTAACAACAGTTGTTGAATGCCTGTTACCTGCCAATTCAGGTCTAGGCCTCCCTGAACCTTTGTCTCTTCAACTCAAGAAAACTGCCAGGTTTTGGGGGGGTTTCCCTTGCCTGTGGTGTAGCCTGGAGCCTTTCCAGGTACAGTACAGTACAGTACTTTCCAGGTACTTTACTTTCCAAGTAAACTGGAGACAATTACAGGTTTACCTCATTTGTTTCTCTTCTTGGAGAGATCATCATCTCTGTGTTGTGTGTTGTCCAACCTCCAAAAACCACTGTCTACATATTTCATCCTTTTTTTAATTGGTTAAGGTAGAAGGTAAATCAGCTTCCTGTTATTTCATCATGGCTACAAGTGAAAGTCACAGTTTTGATTTTTAAATAGGGGATGGGGAGGTAGTCTGAACCAACTTTGTGTCAGAAAAACAAGCCAGAACGTGACTATGGGTTTACATTCCTCATTGATAAAATGAAGAGGCTGGTTTCTATGATCATAAAGTTCTTCTCTACCTCTGAAATTCTGTGAGTCTATCGTTAAGTACAGGTGTATCTTTGTAAAGAAAATTGATATGTAGTCCCCGAAGTGATAAAGATTCAGTATCAAGGAATTCTTTTTTTTGTTTGTTTGTTTTGAGACAGAGTCTCACTTTGTCGCCCCCAGTAGAGTGCCATGTTGTCATAGCTCACTGGGCTCCTGGGCTCAAGTGATTCTCTTGCCTCACCCTCTCAAGTAGTGGGATTACAGGTGCCTGTCACAATGCCCAGCTATTTTTAGAGGCGGGGTCTCGCTTTTGCTCAGGCTGGTCTCAAACTCATGAGCTCAGGGAATCCACCTGCCTCAGCCTCCCAGAGTGCTAGGATTAAAGGCGTGAGCCACCGCGCCCAGCCCAGCATCATGGAATTCTAATTTTGCCATAGTAGAGCAAATTGGGAGGAAGATTTGTGGATTTTTTTGAGACAGGGTTTTGCTCTGTGGCCTAGGGTAGGGTACAGTGGCCCAATCATAGTTTAATGGAGCTTCAAATGCCAGGGCTCAGACAATCCTCTCTCCTCAGCCTCCCAGCTTGCTGGGACTACAGGTGCATATCATCATGGTTGAATAATTTAAGAAAACATTCTGTAGAGACAATGTCTCACTATATTGGCCATGCTGTTCTCAAACTCCAGGCCTCAAGTGATCCTTCCACCTCTCCCTCCCAAAGTATTGGGATTATATGCATGAGCCACTGCACCTGGCCAAGATTTTCTTTAGTTGCAAAAGTGGCATAGACAATACAAATCCCATAGCACACATATAAAAAATAACCAAACAATTTGGAGTTGAGGAGTTATGTAGGAATATACTTAGTTTCATTATTGTTTACAGGGGCTAGGCATACTATATTAGACCTAGTATGTGTTCAATAAATAACAGTTGAATATCTCAGTGATACATAAATCCATCTTTCTAAAAGGGTGAAACAATTGCAAAAGATTATACTATTGCAAGAATAAAAATCCATCAATATCAGGATTGGTTAGTTATATAACCATATAGTATAAATTATGAATATTATACACTAATATGGAATGCTTTCAAAGACATATTGTTAAATAAAAAAAAATCATATATTTTTATTTTATTTACATGGTAATTTTGAAATAAAATATGTAAGAAGAAATTGAAAAAGCAATGCGTATAATAGTATATGTTTTATGTATATACATATAAATATGTTTTAGGACATTATATAAGAGCATGCTTGTATAGACAGAGACTATATCCAGACAAATGCACAAATTGGTGACACCAGTGCCTTGGAGAACTGGGAGACAATATGGAAGGGAGATTTACTTTTCCCTTTATAACTTAAAAAAAAATTCAGAATATTACAGGGGTACACACGTTTTGGTTACATAGTTTGCTGTTGTGTGTGTGTGTTTATATATATATATATATTTTTTTTTTTTTTTTTTTGTAGGGACAGAGTCTTATGTTATCGCCCTCGGTAGAGTTCTGTGGTGTCACACAGCTCACAGCAACCTCCAACTCCTGGGCTTAGGTGATTCTCTTGCTTTGGCCTCCCGAGTAGCTGGGACTACAGGCACCCGCCACAATGCCCAGCTATTTTTTTCTTTTCTTTCTTTCTTTTTTTTTTTTTTTATTAAATTATAGCTGTGTACATTAATGTAATCATGGGGTACAGTGTGGTGTTTTCATGTATAATTTGAAATATTTTCATCAAACTGACATAACCTTCATGCCACTTTCTTAGTTATTGTATTAAGACATTTATATCCTACTTTTAGAAAGATTCACTCATACCCTTGTAAGATAAACCATAGAGGCTATTTTTTTGTTGCAATTTGGCTGGGGCTGGGTTTGAACCCACCACCCTCGGTAGGGGCTGGTGCCCTACCCACTGAGCACCGGCGCCATTCTGCTGTTGTATATTTTAAGATAAAAATTTAAGTCTTTACCCAGAAAGCATGCAATGTACCTGTTAGATATGAATGTACCCATCTCCTTCACTGCCCTCCCACCTACTTGAATATACCTTTTGAATTTTTTATTGTGTGTGCATATTATCTTGTTTTAAAAAATGCTATTACTGGCCAGGTGTGTTGGCTCATGCCTAAAATCCCAGCACTTTGGGAGACCAAGGTGGGAGGACTCCATGAGGCCAGGAATTCAAGACCAGTCTGGTCAAAATAGTGTCTCTACAAAAAACTAAAAAATTAGCCAGGTGTCGTAGCACATGCCTGTCGTCCCAGCTACTTGGGAGGCTGAAGCAAAAGGATCACTTGAGCTCAGGAGATCAAAGTTGCAATGAGCTGATTGAGTGCTGCACTCTAGTCTGGGTGATAGTGTCGATTCCTGTCCCTTAAAAAAAAAATACTACTAGGGCAGCGCCTGTGGCTCAAAGGAGTAGGGCTCTGGCCCCATATACCGGAGGTGGTGGGTTCAAACCCGACCCCAGCCAAAAACTGCAAAAAAAAAATGCTACTACTGAATACACACACACACAAACAAATACCACACATACTTTCAATGAAATAATTGAAGTTTTCTGAAAGCTTAGATTTCCACAAATTAATTTGAGAAACTTTTCTTGTCTCTAGATGAGTGTTTAAAGGAGCCAGACCACACCCACTCTTGACACTATCATCACAGGAAAGGACAGGGCACCTGCATGGTTACCATTAATTTCCTTCCTTTTGGAAATAATTGTTATGCTGGATACCTAAGTGACTCCTGGCACCTGGAACATGGGTGCTATGAGAAGAAGAACAACGCCATTTGTTTCTAATCCTATGTGCATTTTATGGTATTTAATTAACCTTTATAATCTAATTCACCATCTTTTAGCTATCAGGAAAGCACAGCGTGCAGAAACTGGACAGTGAGTCTGTGTGATTCACAAGACATTAACTTTCGGCCAGTTTGCTACTTTCACATTTTACATACGGTATGTAAATGTGTTTGAAATAGTGAAATAATGCCCATCAGGCACAGTCACTACCTATTTTGTTTTAGGGTTGCTCCTCCATCAGGCTATCTTAAAAGAGTGACTTCTAGAGGAAACCCGAGTTCCTACTAATGTCTGATGCATCTCATGTAAAACCCAGCCAAGTATTCCCTGAAAGATATGGAGAGATATTTGGAAACATATGTGCAAGGCCAAAATTATAAAATCCATGGCTCATTATGCAAGTCAGAAAAAGTGCTAGGATTTGCTATTATACATGCCCAAGGCATTTTCTTCTGACTCTTTTATCTGCTTTTAGATTTCTGGGGCTGTTGCTGGTTTTGAATTCCTGAAATGCCACTGTAGCAAGCAGATAGTCAGTTCTGGAAAAATGCCTCCAAGATCCAGACAACCAATGAAAGAATATAAAAAGATTCTTGACTTCAAGAAGTTTATTTTGTTTTATGAGAAGTTTATTGTGTAGAAACCACTATAATACATGAATTACAGGAAGGAAAAATTGCTGTTGAGGGAGGAAATGTTATTTAAAATGGCAGCGTTTTTGGTGAATTATCCATTGGCAGGAAGGGCCCTGCTTCTCCCCTCAGTGTGAGCCAAGTATCAAGAATTTAACAAAAGGGGGCCACTACTAGGGTTGCCAGATTTAGCAATAAAAATAATATTTTTTGTTTGTGTTTGTTTAGCAGGCCTAAGCCAGGTTTGAACCTGCCAGCCCCAAGGCTGGTGCTCTAACCAGTAAGCTATAGGCACCCAGGCCAATAAAAATAATTTTTTAGCGTAAGTATGTCCCAGACAATATGTGGGACATACTAAAAAATGATTTTACTATTTATCTGAAAGTCAAATGTAATGGGCAGCTGTGTTTCATCTGGCAATCCTGGCAGCTACAGAGTAGTAGTCAATGTATTTTATATTGTGGTCTTCCCTGGCCTCTCAGTTCCTTCACAGAGTGCTACTGACACCCTCCACACAGTAGGGTCCAACTAGGGGTGAGAACACAGCTGAATTCTTGCTCAGCTGCAGAGCCAGAGTGGAGGAACACGCTACAGAGTAAACTAACTTAGGAAAAATTGTGAGACAGACCCCTTTTTGCCCTCAAATAAACCAGATGGAGGTGCCTTCATATTATATGGGATGGAAGTTTAGCCTTTTAATTTGGATATTAAGGGAAAGGGTGACCCTACAAGGCTGGAGAACTTGAAGAAATTCCACGCTGTGGAAATTCTGGGAGAGCATGAAGGTGGAGGCTCCATGAGCTAGGTCAACATGAGATAAGGTACACCTGCTATGTTGGGTCGGGTTAGGGAACTCCGGGCCTCACACCATGTTCATGGGTGTTAGAAGACAAAGACAGGAGGCTGCAGTGATAAATTTTTCTCAGTGAATTGTGGACACTCTTAGAGACCATGTTAAGGATTTGGGACTTAATACATGAAGCCATGGTGTCCTTCTGAGTGTTTCTGTGCAGGAAATGGCATTATCAGAACTATGGTTTAGGACTACTAGTATGAAAGCGCTTTCTAGAGAGATTGCCAAGGGGAAATAGGAGACAGGGTGATCAGCCGATGGTGGATTACAGTGTTACTGTCAGCCCTTGTGACATCTGTGTGTGAGTTAGAAAAGGCATCTCCCGGACAGGCACAGTGGCTCACACCTGTAATCCTAGCACTCTAGGAGGCTGAGGTGGGTGGAGTTCTAGACCAGCCTGAGCTAGAGTGAGACTCCGTCTCTAAAAATAGCCCAGAGTTGTGATGGGCACCTGTAGTTCCATCTTACTTAGGAGGCTGAGGCAAGAGGATCACTTGAGCCCAAGAGTTTGAGGTTGCTGTGAGCTATGATGCCATGGCACTTTACCAAGGGCAACAGAGTGAGAGTCTGTGTCAAAAAGATGAAAAGGAAAGGCATTTCCTCTGGAGGTATGCAGCTCAGGGCACTCGGTTGGGCAAAAGGTTATCCTAGGGCACAAGGTTTAATGACTAAACTGGGGGCTGGATTTTAGTCCCCATTATCCCTTTGGTTGGTAGAGTAGCTGGTTAATTAATGCTTGTGGCTTAATGCAATATTTATTTTTTATTTTTACATTTTTTTAGAGATAGAATCTTGCTATATTTCCCAGGCTGGAGTATGGTGGCTATTCACAAGGGTGATCACAGCACACTATAGCACACTATAGCCCCTGAACTCCCAGCCTCCCAACTATCTGGGACTACAGGCATGAGCCGCCATGGCCAACTAAGATGTATTTCTTGCTCATGTCATAGCCTAAAGGGTTGTTCTCGCTTCTGAGAGATCCAGGCTACCTCTACCTTATAGTGGGAACATTTGGAATATGTGGCCTCCAAGATCACAAAAGCAAAGGAAAAAAGAGCTGGAGGTTTTCCAAGGGGCATTTACAATCAGGCTTGGGAGTGACCTATATCACTTCTGCCCACATCTCCTTGGCTAGAGGTTGGTCCCACCCTGACTGCCACAGAAGCTGGGAAATGTAAAGCCGCACAGTACCTTGTAGTTCTCTGTGCCTAGAAAGCCCTGGGAGACCATTCAGCAGTTAGAGAATGTTGCAGAGATATTAGGGGAAATTTGGTGTATAGCTGGTCCTCATTTCATTTAGCTTCATTTTGTTATAATGTTAATGAGAAGAAAAATCAATTTCCAGCTGGGGCCACTGTCTGTGTGGGAGTTTGCATGTTTTCCCCATGTCTGTGTGGGTTTTCTCTGGGTACTCCAGTTTCCTCCCACAGCCCAAACATGGGCACATAGGTTAACTGGTATGTCTACATTGTTCCAGTCTGAGTGTGGGTGTGTGTGTCTTGAGCATGCCCTGTGATGGAATGGTGCCCAGTCCAGGGCCTTGACCCCTGAGCTGCCAGAATAGGCTGCTGCCACCTGTGACTCTGAACTGACGTAATTGGGTAAATCATTTTATTACTTGTTTTATTTATCTTTTAAAATATATATATGGTCCACATTTATTTGAATGTTTAATATTAGAAGTGGTTTGAGCCTTAGAATTTGGTGATTTTTTTTTTTGATCAGAAATATGCCATAGGAACTTAACTCTTGTTACATCAATTAGACTATGGTAAAGTTGGTTTGGACTTAAAACAAAGTCCTTATACTTTGTTTCACTTAACATCATAGTTTCCCAAAAACCTACTGATGATGTTAACTGAGGACTTTCTGTACCTTGCTCAATTTCCATTTTGACCATAACGAAAGTAACATTCTTTCTCTTAAACAAAGCACTGCAGAGAATTAACGAGTATCCGTGTGTTTTTCTAATTTTTATTTTTCTGTAACTGTTTATGTGTAAAATTATGAGTCATAATATAGAAAAGACCTTTAGACATTATATAGTCTATGCTATACCATCAGAACATGACTGAATTACGCCTAATGCTATTAAAAAATGCACCCAAGTTGATTTCTATCTGTAAAAGTTTGTCTTACTTTATCTGCATGTGACACTAGAGTTCTAGATTCACTGTGATGAATGCAAAATATATACCTGGCCTTTTGGGGAGCACCCCAGGTTAGTGGTGCATGGAGATGGGGAAAGAAGGATAAAAATTCCCCATCACAAAATCAAAACTATCTGGGTTCAAATCTGTTTCCCAGAGCTTCAGTTAGCCTCTCTTACTAAGTTAAATTCATGGAGAACAAAGATATTCTTTAAATATTTAAAATAATATTATATGGGCCTAGACAATCAAAATGGACCATTGACAAATCAGAATTTTGCCACGTTGGTGAATATTAGCCATGACATACAGCCAAGGATACTTTAACTACAAGGGCATGAGGATTCATAACTATAACCCAGAGTTTAAGTAAATATTTCAGACTCATTCCTATGGTGTTCGTAGGTCTTAGACTTTCCAAGAAAATTCAGACTTTAAATATTAGATTTAGTTGTTGGATCACTCCCTATTTTGTGAGAAAGAAAAAAAAAAGGGTAATCACAGCCATATCCACATGGGAGGAACAAGCAAATGCACTCATTGGGAAAACTAATCAAGCACATTTTTTTTTTTTTTTTTTTTGGTTAAGCAGGCCCAGGCTATGCTTGAACCTTACACCTTTGGCGCATAGGGCCAGCACTCTAACCACTGAGTTACAGGCACCCAACCTAATCAAGTACATTTTTGTCTTAGAGGCAGACAGAATATTAAAAGTGAAAGGATTACATGGATTATTTTATCAGGGCTTTATTTTAAAGATAATGAATATTCCTATAAAAGGAAAGACAAAGTTAACTGGATTTCTTCTATTATTTAGGAATTTGGAGACAGTATGTACAAGATTTCCTACAATATTTTTGAAATAGCTATTAAAAGCTTTTAAAACTTCTTTGAGGGTGGTGCCTGTGGCTCAGTGAGTAGGGCACCGGTCCCATATACGGAGGGTGGCAGGTTTGAACCTAGCCCCAGCCAAACTGCAACAAAAAATAGCCAGGCGTTGTGGCAGGCGCCTGTAGTCCCAGCTACTTGGGAGGCTGAGGCAAGAGAATCACCTAAGCCTAGGAGTTAGAGGTTGCTATAGGCTGGGATGCCACAGCACTCTACCCAGGGCGACAAAGTGAGACACCGTCTCAAAAACAAAAAAACAAAAAAAACTTCTTCAGAAACTATCTGCAGGATCTACTAACATGTAAAGACAGACCTTTTTTATTTTATCAAATCCTTTCTGTTATAATAAAATTCACTTTCTTCAACCATTCATTCAATAACTGTTCATTGAACATCTCCCATAGGCCAAGGACCAGACATTGAGGATATGATGGTGAATCCATCTGATTCTATTATTCTTTGTTAAGATATTTTGCATTTTTTGGTAAATAAAATATTGAGCCTGTCAGAGTAAACAGAATATTGAGTTTAGGATCAGAGAACCTGAATTTTAAATGTAATTACACTCAACTACATATAAGTTATACCTATGGTATCAAATAACCATTTATCCAAGTCCCAAATTCATCTTTAGTCACTTTTTTTTCCAGTTATCAAGTTCCTCACAATTTATGAAATTCACCTTCTGCTATTCATTTCACTATTCTGGTTATTTCTTGTTTAAATTGTTACATACAGGGCCATAAGCACAATATGGTTGTGCAGGCCACCTTCCACATGTGGCAGAGACATTAGTGCCCATCAAATATCCATGTACTTTCTGTTTTTCCCTGTTAATTAGTCTCCTTTGTTAATTCAGAGATATATGATTTTTATTGCCATTATTATCAGACATCCATAAACTCTTTGTTTCCCCACATGATAGCACTGGCTTTTGCAAAGCTTGTCTGGAGGTTAGCTTTTAATATGGCTGTCTTTCCTATGTGAAGAAAGAAGAAGCCCTTATGTAACTCATGATTTCTCCTGAGCTCATTTTGTGACCAGCCCAATGTCAGGGGAGGTGTAGGGGCTGTCAGGTGGTGAGAAGCCACACGGTTCATGTGGAGATGAGCTCCAATGCAGCCCACTTGACTTCATAAACAAAACTAAGATCAACAATTATTGGAAACAACACATTGGGGAATTTGCAAAAGCCAATAAGAAGACTGATGCTAAACTGAATTGCTAAGTATTGAAAACAGAATCAGATAATGCTAAGACGTATGGGTGAACATTATAGAGACCAGGAGAATACAGAAAAGTGAAGGGGAAAGCAAGGGAAAGAGTACTCCAGGGTACTGAAGATGCCTGCCCATTTCCTCCCTCTACTAAAGGGCTGCTGTGTCCATGCTCATAGCCCCTGCTTAAGGGGTAGTTTTGTACAGAAGTAACACCTGACTTAAGGTCAGAGAGCTATGTTATAGGAGAGTAGAAAGACATACGCAGGCCCAGCAAGATTCCCTTCTCTGGGCTGGCTGCAGGGGCTCATGCCTGTTACCCTTGCAGTCTGGGAGGCTGAGGCAGGTGGATTGCCTAAGCTCATGAGTTGGAGACTGGCCTGATCAAGAGCAAGACCCTCATCTCTAAAATATTAGTCGAGCATGTGGCAGACACCTGTAGTCTCAGCTACTCAGGAGGCTGAGGCAAGGGGATCATGTGAGCCCAAGAGTTTGAGGTTGCTGTGAGCTATGATGTCACAGCACTCTACTGAGGGCAACAAAGTGAGACTCTGTCTTAAAAAAAAGAAAAAATACTACCAGAATGGAAGTAGTTGGCATGAAGAGAAGAGCAGTGGCCAGGCGAGGTAGCTCATGCCTATAACTCTAGCACTCTGGGAGGCCATGGCAGGTGAATTGCTTGAACTCACAAGTTCGAGGCCAGCCTGAACAAAAGTGAGACCTTGTCTCTACTAAAATAGAAAAACTGAGGCAAGAGGATCACTTGAGCCCAAGAGTTTGAGGTTGCTGTGAGCTGTGAAGCACTCTACCCAGGGAGACAGCTTGAGACTCTGTCTCAAAAAAAAAAAAAAGAAAGAAAGAAAGAAAGAAGAGTAGTAAAGCAGAAATGACATGGGAAATATGGAGACGCAAGTGAGAGGGAGACATGGAGGGGCAGGAGTCTAGTTGCCTCAGGATGTGATTGTGTTTCAGTTCCCAGGTAAGTTTCAGATCTTGTGGTTTTTAACAAGCCCCTACTTTCTTTGAGGTAAGTCGAGTGATTCTTGGGACCTTGAACTTTAAAGAGATCAAATAAGTTGTAAGGTCTCCAAATCCATTAGACATTTGAGTGTAAAAGCCCAAAAGATGGACTGTATGGGGTATCCCAAAAGTTGCCCATGAAGTCACTCGCTACACCTTTGGAAAAGGGGAAATTGTAGCTAAATGCACCTTTGTTTACAAAATATTCATTACAAAATATTTACAAAATATTCTCTATGTGTTTGCCACCTCTTTATAAAATTTCATAATGAATATTTTGTAAATAAAGTTATATTTTAGTATAATTTCCCATTTTCCCTGTGTGTGGTGACTGCCTTCATGAATGACTTTTGGGGCACCTTGTATTTTAAACTAAATGATTAGCTTTGAAGTAAATACAGGTTAGCTTCACTTGACTTCTAACTATGTGGGTTTACAAGTCTACTTGTAAAATCACACCAGCAAAATTTATAGGGAGTTGTTTTTAGAACCTTTACTTCTCATTTTAAATACCAACAGTTGTATTACGGCATGTACAGCAGAACTGAAATGACATTCAGCCTTTGGTTCAGGAAATCTTGTCAATCAACATCTTTCTTTTGCTTCCTTGGATTTTGTTTTCCATGTTATCTTAACTTTGGAATTAGATCAGATAACAGTAGGGTCCACAAAGACTTGCTGTAACTTAGCACTTTTATAGACCTATAAATAGCTAACACTTTATGTTGGTCTCTATTCCTAAGAGCATTACATGTAATAATACATTTTATAATCACAAGCCTATGATGTAGATGATATTATTATTCCTATTTTATAAATAGTAAAAATTAGACAGAGAAAGGTTCAAAAAGTTTCTCAAGGTCTCATAGCTAGTGGCAGTGCCAGGATTCAAATATAGTGAGGAATCTATATTCTGAACTAGGACTTTATATGGCCTTGTTTTCATGGAAACTGTAGAAGATCCTGACTAACCAGAGGTCATAAATTTCTTGATTCCATTGACAGCTATATTGCAATGAAAATTAATTAATTCAATAAATAAATATGCTACATGGTGGTAACTAAGGTAAACAGGCAAGGTCTCTGCCCTCAAGAGGGCCTCTGGTGTTTCAGACTTATCAGTTTGGTTAGAGTTTGTCTTTTTCCTCATAATATAATGTTCCCCTTGGGTGAACTTGTGAGATAGAATTTTTGCCCCTGTAAAGCTAAACATTGGAACTTTGATGATTTCAGATGAGGTTTATTCTTGCTGGGAGAATTTATAGCATATTGGGAATAGTCAATTATTATTTTTTTGGCTTGAATTTTTTCCTCTGACCTTGTAGTTATCCCATCCTTACTAAGTCTCTATCTTTATTTTTGGTTTAAAAATTTTAAATATAGCAGCATGTACTTGTCTTAGTAACATTTCTTTCAAGGTCCTTTTTGGGGGCTCAGCACCCGTAGCTCAGTGTGTAGGGCGCTGGCCACATACACTGAAGCTGGCAGGTTTGAGCCCAGCCCAAGCCTGCTAAACAGCAATGACAACGGCAACCAAAACCATAGCCAGGCATTGTGGCGGGAGCCTGTAGTCCCAGCTACTTGGGAGGCTGAGGCAAGAGAATCGCTTAAGCCCAAGAGTTTGAGGTTGCTGTAAGCAGAGATGCCACAACACTCTACCCAGGGCGACATAGTGAGACTCTGTCTCAAAAAAAAAAAGAGAAAAAGAGATCCTTTTTGGGGTGGGGTGCAGCATCTCATCCCTGTAATCCCAACTCTCTTGGAGACTGAGGTAAGTGGATTGCCCGAGCTCAGTAGTTTGAGACCAGCCTAAGCAAGAGTGAGACCCAGTTTCTAGTAAAAATAGAAAAACTAGCCATGTGTTGTGGCACACCCTTGTAATCCCAGCTACTCGGGAAGCTGAGACAAGAGGACTGCTTGAACTCAGGAGTTTGAGGTTGCTGTGAGTTATGATGCCATGGCACTCTATCCATGGCGACAGAGTGAGACTCTGTCTCAAAAAAACCCCAAAACAACTTTTATTTATTTTATTATTATTTTTTTGAGACAGAGCCTCAAGCTGTCACCTTTTAAGCATCCTTTTGGCAGTGCCTATGGCTCAACAGAGTGGGGCGCTGGCCCCATGTGCTGGAGGTGGTGGGTTCAAACCTGGTCACTGCCAAAAACTGCAAAAAAAAAAAAAAGTATCCTTTTTGGATGTGTTTCTTTTTATAAAACATTAACGTACCAACTAAACTCAATATAATTTATCAAATTATAATGGAATTGTATCAATAATATCAGGAGTAGGTTCAGGGCATATTGCATATAAAAAGCTTGAATAATAATGGCTTAAATAAAATAGCAACTTATTTCTTTTTCATTCACTATTATGTTATCCTCAGGGTAGGGTTCTCCTCCTCGTGGTCCAAAATGTCTGCAAGGATTCTAGTCATCATATCATGTCCCAGGTAAAGGATGGAGAGAAGGGATAATAAAGGTATATCTCTTTCCTATTAATGAATTATGATTCCATGGTACATCATAAATAACACACCATATTTCTGCTTAGATGTCTACAGCCAGAATTGTCATGTGGTCACACCCAGTAAAAGGGAGACTAGGAAATGTAGGGTTTCAGCTGAGTTGCAATAGGACTATCCAGAAATAGGAATTTGTTATTATGGAAGAATAAAAAAAAAAGATATAGGGAGGTAATAGAAAGTCTCTGCTACAGCTACCTTACCCTACTTTAAAATTGGCATTTTACAAATAGTTGTTGATTCACAGACTTTTTTTTTTTTTCCCCAAGACAGAGTCTCACTCAGTTTCCCTGGGTAGAGTGCTATGGCACCATTGCTCATAGAAACCTCAAACTTCTTAGGTGATCCTCTTGTCTCAGCCTCTGAGTAGCTGGGAGTACAGGCACCCACCATCACAACAACCAGCTAGTTTTTCTATTTTTAGTAGAGACTGGGTTTCACTTTGCTCAGGCTGGTCTTTAACTCCTGAGCTCAGGAGATCCATCTGCCTCATCCGCCCAGAGTGCTTGGATTAAGTGTGCCACCTCACCGAACTGATTCATAAATTTGATGATCATATTCTTAGTGGTATCATCCAGGTTATAAATTATGATAATGAGCCTAAGGATTTTCCCTTTTTTTTTTTCACTTTATGATAACACTAGCACAGCATGCTATGTTATGCATATCATTGCATTAATTACAACTGGAAACCCACCTGAAAATAGCTTAGGCAAAATAGGAAAATATATTGGAAGGATACAGGGAAACCCTAGAAAGAGATAAAACTAAGAAGAAGAAAAGGCAGAAATTTGGCTACTGGTCAAAAAATTTGGAATGGAGAATTATCCTATAACAATGACACTTTATCTGTCTTCACTGCTTCCCTCTGTCCACTGATGTTATTATTCCCTAATGCAGAATGAATTTCCCCATTGGAAAAAAAATGTCCAATGATTATCTCCCAGATTTTATATCTAAGTGAGGCTTCAGATGACCTCTTTTTTCAAGTCTGAAAATCCTGGAAAAATGGCTTCATTGGTCCATCTTTGGTTGGATGTCCTCCTCTATTTTTTTTTTTTTTTGAGACAGGAGCCTCAAGCTGTCCCCCTGGGTAGAGTGCTGTGGCATCTCAGCTCACAGCAACCTCCCACTCTTGGGCTCAAGTGAATCTCCTGCCTCAGCCTCCTAAATAGCTGGGACCACAGGTGCCCACCTCAATGCCCGGCTATTTTTTGGTTGCAGCCATCATTGTTGTTTGGTGGGCCTGGGCCGGATTTGAACCCGCCACCTTGGGTGTATGTGGCTGGTGCCTTAGACACTTGAGCCACAGGTGCCGAGCCAATGTCCTCTTCTTGATCTCTCAGCTATGGCTAAGGGACAGTCAGTAGTTAAGATGGCTCTTCTTGCTGCCATCATGAGAGAAGTCTGGGACCAGGAGGAACAGTTCCTATAAAAATGGTGGATGCCAAGCACACAATTATATAGGTGTCCACTATAATTTCATGAAAAATACAGGCTCTTGGTCTGAATCAAATGAATGATAAAGAACAGAATCCATCCTAATGCATAAGAAATGATTTTAGCTATGAGTACACATCATTTAATAGAGCTACCATGTATACAATATTTACTATGTGTCAGGCATTGAAACTGAGTGCTATTTATATGTTGAGTCATTTATTCCTACAACCCTATGAGCTGGAGGTTATTATCTCTTTTTACAGATGAAAAAACTAGAGCTCAGAGAAGTTAAGTAATTTGTCTACAGTGAGATAGCTAGTAAGTACAATACATTTGTTTTAACTTCAAAGTTGTAAATTACCAGGATAACATATTGACTTGATATTTATCTGTCTTGAATAGGAAACTACGGTCATTTTGGATGAAGGACTTATTAATTGTTCTACCCCTCCCCCATTCTGTTATAACAAGGCTATTTGAATTTGATAAATCTTATGACGTTTAACAGGGTTTTAACTTCTTCATCTATAAAAAGATCAGTTTTAGTGGAATTACTTTTTTCCCATTACGTGTATATATGTGTGTGTTGATGTGTGCTTGTTTTTAAAGACAGAGTTCTGTTCTCTCACCCAGGCTGGGGTGCAATGGCTAATTTAAAATTTTTTTTTGTAGAGACACGGGTCTCACTATATTGCCCAGGCTGGTCTTGAACCCCTGGGCTCAAGTGATCTTCCCACCTCATCCTTTTTAAGGGCTAGGATTACGGGTGTGAGCCACCATGTAATCTGGCTTACCCTTGTTAATACAGATAATTTTAATGTATCCAAGATTTGTGAGGGCTTCTTGAGCTATATCTGTGTTAGGAACTGAGAATAAATTAAAATATACAAGATATATCTCTGTTTATAGTGTTATGGATAAATAACCAAACAAAATTAGGAGAATTCCTGCAGAATTAGGAGTCCAGGAAAGAATAGACTTTATGAGTGGCATGACCACCAGTTCAATCCTCTCCTCAAGAGTATTTCTATCTCTGTTTGCCATCTTAGTATGTGGACTTTAAGATTAGTTCTGGAGTTGCAAGATGGCTGCCAGTGGCAATCTGAGTTATAGACTGATATATTCACACTTGGCAAGAACGAGATAACTCTCTCCCAAACATAGACTGCAAATCCTTACCTACAGTTTGACTGGGCCAGTTTATTCCAAGACTGTAATAGTTTTCAAATGTATTAATTACAATAGTCTAGCATATTCTAATAGAGCACAACCTAGGTCACACTACAGTGAAAAATACTTTCAAGTCTCAGCTTAAAAAAAAAAAGGTACATTTCTTACTCAAGAACCTAGGCTGAGAGGCTTTACCAGTACTCTTCACATGATATTGGGCCTCCTTATCTTTTCCTTGTTGTGACAACTGGGGCCCATTCATTGTCTATGGCTAATACCTTGCTTTGTAAGCCTATACCTTACTCTTACTCTGTAAACCTATTTTTCTCTTTCTCAAACTTTGTTTCATGTTTGCCTTACTTTGGGGTGTCTGGCCATTTTTTGACCCAGAGCACTCCAAGAACTGAGGGCCAGGCAGCTGCCTGAAACCCTGATGTTTTGGAGGCGGGCGGCTGCCTTGAAACCACAACATTTTAGATTTCCAGGAAGCAGCTGGTACACCTCAAAGTTGTGTATAGTTAATAAACCTTCCTTTTCTTGCTGAAAAAGAGATAATACTGGGTTTGAATCCGGGGAACAGTAAATACTGTAAGGACTTGGGCTGATAATTAAATGTTCTACCTAGAAGTGACACATATCACTAATACTTATACCCCACTTATAGGCTGGTGGCTATAACTAGTCAGTCACATGGTGCAGCTCAACTTGGAGCACGGGAGGGACCTGGGGTGGCTGTGGGAAAGTGTAATTTTTTTTATATGCCTAGAAGGAGAGAGTAAGCATTATAAATTTCTACCATTTTAGAGAATCCAAGTACTGATTGACTCAGACTATGTTGCCCTTCTGTACTTGGAGTTTGGGTGGCTACCTAAAAAACAAGCAAATAAAAACAAAAATACAGAACTCTATTAATACAGAAAGGACAGGAATGGATATGGAATACGAAATCAATAGTGTGAACTATATGCTGTTTTAACCCAATGGAGAAAACAGAAATTTCAGCCTTGGTGGGGAGTTGGAGTCCTAGGGAGCAATAGTCTGGATAATTTCATCAGCCTTTAAATCAAATCACTTCATTTACTCTTCTAACGGAAAAGATTAGCTCTGACTTTTTAATGAGTAGGTGTAGAGTTTCTATTTAAGAAGTTGGCTCAAAAGTGACTTAAAATACATTGGATTTGAGAATATAAACTCTTTCCCCCTATTTTATTTTTGTAGTTACTGTCATTGATGTGTCAAGCTATATAGATTTATAGTTTTAGAACTGGCAAACAACAAAAATGTATCTAGTTCCTCTCTTTATTTCACAGACGAGAAAACTGAGGAAAAAATGGGTAAAATGATTATTTCAAGATTATATCTTCTTGCTTAGGACAATAACAGTGCTTCCTTTTGGATGATTTCTTGCAAAATGGAATCCTATAAGTGAAATGTAGCTATAGCAACAATTAAAAAACAAGACCAGACAGGGTGTGGTGGCTCATGCCTGTAATCGTAGCACTCTGGGAAGCCAAGGTGGGTGGATTGCCTGAGCTTAAAGGTTTGAGACCAGACTGAGCAAAAGCGAGACCTTGTCTGTATAAATAAAAAATAATTAAAAAAAATAGTTAGGCATTGTTGTGGGTGCCTGTAGTCCCAGCTACTCAGGAGGCTAAGGCAAGAGAATCACTTGAGGCCAAGAGTTTGAGGTTTCTGTGAGCTATGATGCCCCAGCATGCTACTAAGGGTGACAGAGTGAAACTCCATCTCAAAAAAAATAAAAATTTACCCCCCAAAATAAACAAACAAACCCAAGAACAATTTCAAAAATGATTAAAAGAAATGGTGTGGCACTCATAGACCGGTGAGTAGGGCGCCAACCACATACATGGAGGCTGGCGGGTTTGAGCCTGGCCTGGGCCTGCCAAACAGCAATGACAACTGCAACCAAAAAAAAGTAGTCTCAGTTACTTGGGAGGCTGAGGCAAGATAATCCCTTAAGCCCAAGAGTTTGAGGTTGCTTTAAGCTGTGACGCCACAGCACTCTACGGAGGGTAACATAGTGAGACTCTTTTTTTTTTGCAGTTTTTGGCTGGGGCTGGGCTTGAACCCACCACCTCCGGCATATGGGGTCAGCGCCCTACTTCTTTGAGCCACAGGCACTGCCCATGAGACTGTCTTTAAAAAAAAAAAAAGATTAAAAATGTTTCCAGTGCTGATAGTTGGTGGGCACACATTGGTAAAGGTGGAAAAAAAATTTCTTCTTTTTTTTTGAGACAGAGCCTCAAGCTGTCACCCTGGGTAGAGTGCTGTGGCATCACAGCTCACAGCAACCTCAAACTCTTGGGCTTAAGTGATTCTCCTGCCTCCACCTCCCAAGTAGCTGGGACTATAGGCACCGGCCACAATGCCCAGCTATTACAGCTGTCGTTGTTTGGCGGGCCTGGCCTGGATTTGAACCTGCCAGCTCAGTTGTATGTGCTGGTACCTTAGCTGCTTGAGCCACAGGTGCTGAGCTAAGATGGGAAAATTTCTAAACTAGTTGGTAAGAAGCTGCTGCTGAGCCTTCTGAGCCTTAGACGCTTTCTAGGACCTCACAGATTTTTCCACTACAATAATAGGGTCTACCTCGAAGGTTTGATTTGATTTGAGAATTAAATGGTGGAGGTAAAGAGTTTTGCATGGGACTGGTGTTCAGCAATATTACACCTTGGCTATTATTTTTATTGCAGCCATAATAAAATGGTAGTAAATTTCAAACTAGTTTCTACATGAATGTTCACAACTTAGGAAATGTGATAGCATTCAAGTTCATTAACTTTGATCTAGCTAATCTCTCAATAAAATGGCCACTCATCTAGTCACTTTAACTTTCATTTCCATCTTTTCTATTGTCTAAGGGTTAACTCTTCTTTGCCCCACATCCAAGTCCCTACAACTCCGGCTGATGTGTAAGAATTTGACCAAGAAAATACCATACTAACAAAGTCCTGCTAGTTCTTAGTATAATAGTTCATGGAGAATATTCTGTACAATCGTTTGTTGAGAAGAACTTGCTTATAACTTTCGAGATAAGCAAAAAACAGCCCAAAGTCTAGTTGGGCTAGGGTGGGGTGGGGTGGAGGAAGAGGTGGAGCACTTATACTTGTAAGCAAGTATCATGGACTGGGAATGAGAATGAGAAGAGCAGAGGCAAGCAGTTGGGGTGAGAAGAGAGTGAAAAGAGCACAGAAGCAGGGTAAGAGGCTGGAGCTTGTGGAGAAAACATTTTTGACAGAAATGCTTTGTGGTGGCCAATGATGTTTAGAACTGTTTGGGGATACTCTCTGTCTCACAATCTTAACTGGCAAGACAAAGGCAGGATTTTACAAATTTTCCTCTCTGGGGTTGTTGTCCTCATGGAGAAGAGTCAGGGTAAGCACCCCCATTACAAGTGAATTTTCTGGAAATTTTTAACTGGTTTGGAACTTAATGTGTAAAGATTTGTCCTCACATGTTAGTTGTTTGAAACTTCCAGTTGTGGGATGGCAGCTAAATCCCAAGCGTTGACATAGATGGGAATGGGCCTTGATAATAGTGTTCTAGCATAGACTGAGAAGCATATTGACTTAGCAGAGATCAAAATAGCTGAAGAACTAGTTTCTGAGTGTATTCCAGAGATGTCAAAGTTATTTGCTATTTTAATATGTAGTATATTATACTATCCTATAAAAAAGTACTAAATCCTGGATAAGCATTCCTAGGACAGTTTTGTTTTAACCTTTTTTTTTTTCTTTCACTGAATGGAGGGAAGGAAGATAGTATTTTAATTCCTGAGCTTTTGGAAGGGAAAACTGAAGATGAGAGAATAATCTGAACATTTTGCCAGGTGCAGTGGCTCACACCTGTAATTCCAGAACTCTGGGAGACCTAGGTGGGTGGACTGCCTGAGCTCAGAGCAGCCTGAGCAAAAGCTAGCCCTGGTCTCTGGTCATGTTGTGGTGGGTGCCTGTAGTACCAGCTACTCTGGTGGCTGAGGCAAGAGGATAGCTTGAGCCCAAAGGGGTTTTTTTTTTTTTTTTGAGACAGAGCCTCAAGCTGTCCCCCTGGGTAGAGTGCCGTGGCATTACAGCTCACAGCAACCTCCAACTCCTGGGCTCAAGCGAGTCTCTTGCTTCCACCTTCCAAGTAGCTGGGACCACAGGTGCCTGCCACAACGCCCGGCTACTTTTTGGTTGCAGCCGTCATTGTTTGGCGGGTCC
>CAUYTI010045362.1:0-18148 GCA_963575145.1 Galago senegalensis | reverse complement strand
CCAAGACACTTCCATCAAACTGGTTAACCTAGCCTTCATGTAACTTTCTTAGTTATTGTGTTAAAACATTCATATTCTACTCATAGAAAGATTCACTTGTACCCTTGTAAGATGAACCACAGAAGTGAACCCTCGAATCCCTCTCCCTCTATCCACTCCCTCTTCCCTTCCCCCTCTCTGTATAAGTATTTCTATTTTTAAAATAAAAGTAAGAGTTCATACTGATAATTTCAAGTCAAGTTTGACAGACAGGGCTTTTACGTAACTTTCTTGATTCTACAGCTGTAGCTCTTTTTTCTTACATGGAAAATCTCGGTTCCTAAGAAAATTAACACAATTATCTGCTTTATCTTACTATACGTAAACTAATTTTGAAGTAATACCACCAATTAATTCCACTAACTAAAATTATTGAACAAAATTCAAGATCTTTTTACAACTCTATCTATCCTTTATAATAGAATTTTAAATGTACTTATATGGCAGGGCTAAATAGCGAAATACAGCCTTTAGGAACAAATTACATTACTACATAGAGGTACCTCTAACAAAAAGGACAGATAGGCTTGGCGCCTGTAGCTCAGTGGCTAGGGTGCCAACCACATACACTGGAGCTGATAGGGTTCGAATCTAGCCCGGGCCCGCCAAACAACCATGACATCTACAACCAAAAAATGGCCAGGCATTGTGGCGGGTGCCTGTAATCCCAGCTACTTGGGAGGCTGAGGTAAGAGAATCCCTTGAGCCCAGGTGTTTGAAGTTGTTGTGAGCTGTGATGACAAGGCACTCTACCGAGAGTGACATAGTGAGACTATCTCCAAAAAAAAAAAAAGACAGATAGTATCCATCATTAGGTATCTGCTCAGAAGAAAGAAAATCATTGACCATAGGTCATTTGCACTAGAACGTTTATAGTAGTTCAATTCACAACTGCAGAGATGTACAAACAACCCAAGTGCCCATTAACCTAGGAATGGATTAATAAATTGTGGTATATATATACTTTGGAGTACTTTTCACCCATAAAAAAAGATGGAGACTTTACACCTTTGGTATTACCTGGATGGAGCTAAAGAACATTCTCTACTTAGTAAAGTATCTCAAGAATTTTAAACAAACATCCTATGTACTCAATACTAATTTGAAAGTAGCAGATGAAGAATTATAGGTCCACACAGAGGAAAAACACATTTTGCATTTAAATTCAAGAAGGGGGGGCGGCACCTGTGGCTCAGTGGGTAGGGCACTGGCCTCATATACCCAGGGTGGCGGGTTCAAATCCAGCCCCTGCCAAACTGCAACAAAAAAAATAGCCAGGTGTTGTGGTGGGCGCCTGTAGTCCCAGTTATTCAGGGGGCTGAGGCAAGACAATAACCTAAGCCTAGGAGTTGGAGGTTGCTGTGAGCTTGTGTGATGCCACGGCCCTCAACCGAGGATAATAAAGTGAGACTCTGTCTCTATAAAAATAAATAGATAAATAAGTAAATTCAAGAAGGGAGTTAGAGGGGGAAAGTGCAATGGGGCTCAGTTAAGTCCCTACCTAACAGATACAATGTAGGGGAATATATGGCACACCTCTGGGTGAAGGATTTAAATACAACTCAAACTTTACCTTACAAATGCAAACAAGGGGCCAGGTGCCATGGCTCGCACCTATAATCCTAGCACTCTGGGTGGCTGAGGTGGGTGAATTGCTCGAACTCATGAGTTTGAGACCAGCCTGAGCAAAAAAGCGAGACCCCGTCACTACCAAAAATAGAAAAACTGAGGCAAGAGAATTTCTTGAGCCCAAGTTGGAGACTGCTATGAGCTATGATGCCATGGTACTCTACTTAGGGTGACAGCTTGAGACTCTGTCTCAAAAAAAACCAAACATACAAATGAAAAAAAACAAATGCAAACATGTAACCTAATTGCACATACCTTTATATTCCAAAAGAAAAAGCACTCATTTATTAAAACATACATAAAATATTTTTAAAATAGTCCTTCATTTTTTTTACAGCAATTATGTTGGTAATATTTAATACTTAAAGTATAGTATAGCTGATTGCTCAGAAATATGTCCTGTACAGATTTGGGTAATATATAAAAAGACTATGGTGTTTTTAGGAAAAATCTATAACATTATCATCATATATAAAGAATGAAATTATTACCTTCCCCTTTCCATGTGGAATTCCTAAAGGACAACGTTTCACTGCTCCCAACAAAGCTGCCACAGCAAAACTAAAGCCAGTCACTGCTTCAGGTGAAGACTTATGTACAGTAAGACGGTCAAGGCAACGATCTAAGAGAGGTGTTAGGTAGGAAGGTAATGCCACAGCAATGCAGTGTAAACACCAAGCTGCTGCTAGTCGAACAGACGTGCTAGGATGAGGAATAACTGAAATGACACTATCAAGGAGGCCTGGAAGAACAGAATAAGTAAACGATGACTTAGGCACACAAATAAAACTTACTTGGCCATAAGATAAAAGAATAAATAGCCACATCAATATAAGAGATATTATTTTATTAAAAGTTAAATCAGAATTGAAAAAAATCAAGTGATAATTACAAATATTTTAAAATCTAAGAATTACTTCACTAATAAATCTCATGAAAACTGGCTTAAATTAAGTCAGTACACAAAAGAAAAATTATTTTCCTAAATAAGACAATGTTCTACCAGCTTTATCTCGAGATCATTACTAATTTGGTACTAAAAATCAAAAATTCTCAAAAACATCCTGACAAAAACAAAAATTAACAGAAACATCTTGAAAATAAATGTCACACCTTATCTCATCCTTCTTTTAATTTTTTAATCCCTTCCAGCACATTTATCTACATTAGTATGCTTCCTATCTACCACATTGTTCTTACTTGAGACCAAAATGTTAAAATCAAGGGTTTGCTGGGTCCTCAGGAAGCTATTGTGAAGATTATAAAGACAGTAGAGTACTGCCTATAACAAAAAAGTCTACATGTGCTATGATTCAACCTACACCTTCACAAAATATGTAAGTTTCATGTCTACTGCTACTTAAATCTGGTAATAGATAGCAGATTTAAAGTAATAAAGTAGTAGTACTTTTTTTTTTTTTGAGACAGAGCCTCAAGCTATCCCCCTGGGTAGAGTGACATGGCATCACACTCGCAGCAACCTCCAACTCCTGGGCTCAAGCGAGTCTTCTGCCTCAGCCTCCCAAGTAGCTGGGACTACAGGTGCCCGCCACAAGGCCTGGCCATTTTTTTTTTTTTTTGGTTGCAGCCATCATTGTTGTTTGGCAGGCCTGGGCTGGGGATTCGAACCGGCCACCTTAGGTGTATGTGGCTGGTGCCTTAGCCACTTGAGCCACAGGTGCCGAGCCTAAAGTAGCAGTACTTAATTACCAGATTTAAGTAGTTTACAAACACAAATATAAAGTATCTCAGTAAGCAGGAAATGGGTATCATAGTGAATAAACACTATAAAAATTATTTCTGAAAGTGATTTTTTTTTTAAGACAGAGTCTTACTTTGTAGAGTGACGTGGTGTCACAGCTCATAGAAACTTTAAACTATTGGGCTCAAGCAATTTTCTTGCCTCAGCCTCCCAAGGAGCTGAGACTACAGGTGCCCGCCACAACGCCCAGCTATTTTTAAGAGACGGGTTCTCACTCTGGCTCAGGCTGGTTCAAACCCGTGAGCTCAGGCAATCCACCCACCTCGGCCTCCCAGAGTGCTAGGATTATAGGCGTGAGCCACCATGCCTGGCAGCTAAAAGTCATTTTTAAAAAGTTCCTCACTAAAGACTATATATTAGATGATTCCATTTATGTGAAATGTCCAGACTAGGCAAATGCAGCTTCCCTCTGGAGCTGAGGGAAAGAGAAATAGGAATGACAACTAATGGGCTTCCTGAGGTGATGAAACCACTCTGGTAGTGGTTGTACAGCTTTGTGACTATACCAAAAACCACTGAACTGTAAACTTTACAAGGGTAAATTTGGCCAGTCACGGTGGCTCATGCCTGTAATCCCAGAACTCTAGGAAGCCAAGGCAGGAGGACTGCTTTAGCTCAGGAGCTGAAGACCAGCTCAAGATAAGCAAAAGTGAGACCATGTCTTTAGTAAAATGGAAAAATTAGTCAGGCATGGAAGGGGGCACCTGTAGCCCCATCTTCTTAAAAGTCTGAGGCAGGAGGATCACTTGAGCCCAGGAGTTTGAGGTTGTTGTGAGCTACGATAGGCCACTGCATACCATGCAGGGCAACAGATGAGACTCTGTCTAAAAAATAAATAAAGGGAGGAGGGGCATGGGATGCTTATGCCTATAATCCCAGCACTTGGGAGGCAGAGGCAGGCAAATTGCCTGAGCTCACAGGTTTGAGACCAGCCTGAGACAGAGCAAGACCCCTTCTCTAAAAACAGCCAGGTGTTGTGGTGGGCAGCTGTAGACTAGCTACTTGGGAGGCTGAGGCAAGAGAATTGCTTAAGCCCAGGAGTTTGAGGCTGCTGTGAGCTATGATGCCACAGAACTCTACTAAGGGTGACAAAGTGAGACTCTGTCTCCAAAAATAAAAAAATAAAATAAACAAATAAATGGTAAAATATTATGGTATGGGAATTATATCTTCATAAAACTGTTATACATACGTGATTACATAATTTTCAAAGAGCAAAAGAAAAAATATACTTTGAAAGACCCTTTAGAAACTGAATTATATGTACCATATAGATACTAATATTTTCATTGCAGATGAGAGACATGAGTTCAGGTTTTCTCCTCTGTAAGTTTTTCCACATTTATATTATATATTTCCAGAAAAGAGGTCGAGGAGGAGACTCAGAGAACAATTTTTAATTACATAAGCAAAACCCCCTCACATATATATGTACTTTTAATAATTCTGATTATAAATTTTTCATAAAATTTGTAAAACATCTCTAATGCATCTACCTGGAATCTAAAACAAGTGAGGTATGTGAAGGAAATTTCCTTCCTTGGAAAAAATTTACCTAGAGTGCAAATAAAAATAAGGTATTCAGATGAGTCACAAACAACAGACAAACCTGCACTTGAATCCTGCAGCAAAGGTGCAGCTGTGGTGCCAAGACTGTATATGAGACTCCCAAGTTCTTGCAGTGCACACACCAGCATATGCTGGCTAGCTGCTATATCTGTAGAACCAAGCTGAGTTTCTAAGTTACCATCACTTAGTACTGCATCTGATAGAAACATAAGAATTAATTATTTATCACTATTTTATTAAAACATAGTATAAGAGGGTGGGTAGTAGGAGTGAAGAAGTATAAAGGCAAAAATTAATACATACACTTGATCTATATGAAATGCTTGAGGCAATAACTGAAATGCTTAAATGGGAGACTTATATCAAGAAAGGTATGAAGTAATATAACCAATTTACTTCAAGCAACCCAATGAGAGATCCCTTATTACTCTGTTAGCAAGTGGCACTGAAATGGAGAACTGATGGGAAACTATAATAAAAATTCCAATATCACCAATAAGATAAGCAGAGTAGACTTAAGACAGTACAAGAACTGAGACAGATTGTTTCAAAAATAATTTATCTTCTATAGAAGAACAACACGAATTCTGAAGAACTACTATCATCAGCTTTCAAGGTTTTTGTATTAATTTAGTAATATTATCAGTCTAACTTTTCCAAAGGGACAATTCCTTTAACACTGTTAAACAAACTGTCTCTGTAGATCCATACCCACAATTTTCTTTAGCTTCCAGATGGCCTGACAAATATCCTTCACAGCAGCAATTTGGGCCTTTTCTCCAAGAAGGCCTCCTATGGTAGCTCGAAGAATAAATGAAACACAACGTCGACAGCAGACAGCATCAATCTGAGTTTGGGTGGCTTTAGGGTGTGACTGTGACACAAGGCTCAGGATATGAGAAAGAAAGGCAGCAAAATTTTTCTCTAGCCAAGCTCCTCCTAGTGTTGAAATGAATACTACATAAGCCTAAAAAAGAAAGAAGTTTTATTTTCAAAATTAAATTATTTCAATTTTGTATTTTCTTTTCCACAAAATATGTAATATTTACTCATATTTTCTGTTCCCTACAAATTGTATTCTTTCCTTATTTATAGCCATTTGAAATATATAAATGTAGCACTATTTTTCTGTTTCTTTAAAGCCAAACTGAAGTGCATAGTCTTTCAACTGAGACTTCATTTATGTTGCCTCTGTTTTGTTCTGGTCAGACATTTCAGGATATCAGTATAACCAGTTAATATATAAAATGTATGTGTAGCTTCTTTGATCAAAGGTTTCAGTAGATTTAACATTCTGAAGAAGAAAACCCAATTCAAATAAATAAAATACATTATGAGAATTAACTATGCTACATTCACTGTCACTCTAAGGGGAGTTAGTTCAGAGACCTGAAAGTTAACAGTGATGACTTACTGCTCTTTATTATCATGAGTATTAATTGTGTGTCTTACTTCAGAGATATAAAGACAAGTAGATTTCTTAAGTAATCTGTTTCTTAGAAAGAAAGACATAATTTAGGACAGGTACAGTGGTGCGGTGACTCATACCTACAATCTTAGCACTGTGCGAGGCCAAGGAAGATAGATTTCTTAAGCTCATGAGTTCAAGACCAGCCTAAGCAAAAGCAAGATCCTGTCTCTACTAAAAATAGAAAAACTAATTGGGCATCCTGGCAGGTGCCTGTAGTCCGAGGTCCTCGGGACTCTGAGGCAAGGGAATCACTTGAGCCCAGGAGTTTGAGGTTGCTGTGAGCTACAATGATGCCACGGCACTCTACCCAGGGCAACAAAGTGAAACTCTTTCTCAAAAAAAAATTTAAAAAAAGAAAAAAGAAACACATGGTTTAATTGCAATTACACTGAGAAATTTACTTTCCTTAAGACTATATATAACACAAAACAATGACGATATATGTGAATTTTTTAAAAATACAAGTTTGGCTCAGTGTTTGTAGCTCAGTGGCTAGCTAGGGCGCCAGCCACATACACCAGAGCTGGTGGGTTCAAATCTAGCGCGGGCCTGCCAAAAAACAATGACAACTATAACCAAAAAATAAAAATAGCTGGGCATTGTGGTGGGCACCGGTAGTCCCAGCTACCTAGGAGGCTAAGGCAAGAGAATAGCTTAAGCCTAAGAGTTTGAGCTATGACATCATGGCACTCTACCAAGGGCGACAAAGAGACTGTCTCAAAAAAAAAAGTTTGCTTTGAATCACAGTAGCATTTAGAGAAAAAGGTAATTCAAAGAATGAATGCAGAGACCTCTGTGCTGTTTTATTCTATGATACCTTTTCCAAGGGTTTACTTTTTAAAACTTTGTTTGGAACCAACACAATCTAAGCACTGGCTTGGAGCCTGTGGCTGAAGTGGCTAGGGCGCCAGCCACATACACCTAAGGTGGCAGGTTCGAATCCAGCCAGGGCCCGCCAAACAACAATGATGGTTGCAACCAAAAAACGGCCAGGTGTTGTGGCAGGCACCTGTGGTCCCAGCTACTTGGGAGATGGAGGCAGAAGACTCGCTTGAGCCCAGGAGTTGGAGGTTGCTGTGAGCTGTGATGCCACAGCACTCTACCCAGGGGGACAGCTTGAGACTCTGTCTCAAAAAAAAAAAAAAAAAATCTAAGCACTGAAGTAGATTTGTATGTTATAATCTTTATTTCAGCATTAAAATCATATTAAAAAGTTATTTTGTCCATAAAAAAAATATACCTACTAGCTTCAATTTGAACTATACAAGAACACATAAACAATGGGAAACATATTAAACCACAAGACACATAAAGTATAAGGGCCAGAAACAAAAGATGTTTGTGTTTCAAAGGAAATAAAAATCTTCTATTATCAGGAACTTAAAACATACCTGAGTAATACGTTTTTTTTGCTTATAATCTAATTCTCAAAAAGGTTTTGGGTCTTACCGTTTATGTCTATTTATAAATATTAGAGCATAAGTGGTGACCTTGTATAGTATCACTTCTGTGGAGTCAGATACTAAAACTTCCACTATAGGCCAGTGAGAATTACATTTAGATACTCATTTGTGATTCCAACCTGAGTAACTCCAACTCGAACATCCCTACTGACTGAACTGGTTCCTTTCAGCATATCTCCACTGGCTCGAAGAAATCCTGAACTCCCACGTAGAAACCCTGTTCCTAGTAATTCCAGAACTTCCTCCAGAGATACTCTGCGAATGCTTTGACGTGAGGCTGCTATGACAAAAAACAAAACAAAACAAAAATGTGACTGTATTGAATAGACTAAATCTTAATGGATGCTCTTAATTTGCAAAAAGCCAGTATGTTAATCGAAACAAAAATAAATATTCAAAGAAAATACAAACTTTACCAGACATTCTACACATTTACACACAAAAGAGTCACAGAAAGTTACAGAGCTCAAATTAGAATGAACCCTGAAGTATCCTATCAAGGATATCTTAAATTCTGTGCCATATTAAGATCATACTCTTGCTATCTCTCCTCAAACAAAAAACCTAAGTCTTCTAAAACAAGAGAAAACATTAGTAAGACTACCTGAGTTCTCCATAAATGAAAATACTACATCATGCTTTGAAAATTGTTTTGAAATACTAAAAATGCCCAAAATAATTTTCTTTTTTCAAATGCTCTATAACTCCTTATGAAATTTACATAAAGTAACCACCATGTCATATTTTAAAAATTCTCTACTGGCAAGACAACTTTTGCTCCTCTATCAGTTTCTGAAGAAATTGAAGCTAAATGATATATCATTAAAACTACTCAGCTAGGGCTCGGTGCCAACAGCACAGTGGTTAAGGCACCAGCCACATACACCAAGAGTGACAGGTTCATACCTGGCCCGGGCCAGCTAAACAACAATGACAACCGCAACAACAACAAAAAAATAGCTGGGCGTTGTCGGGGGCACCTGTAGTCCCAGCTACTTGGAAGGCTGAGGCAAGAGAATTACTTGAGTCTAGGTGTTTGAGGTTGCTGTGAGCTGTGACGCCATGGCACTCTACCAAGGACAACATGATGACACTGTGTCTCAAAAACAAAACAAAACAAAACAACAAACAAACAAAAAAACCGAACTACTCAGTTGGACCTCAAGCTACAGTAATTAAGAGATTAGTTAGGGCAGGAATGTTTAAGGTTGCCTTCAGTTTGACACTGCTGTTTTTCCTTGTGACTATCAGGGAATAGTACATCCTTTAAAAAAAAAACAACTCATTTCTCCTCAGAAGAAAGTAATTTTATTTCTGAAAATGATCATAAGCTCTGACCCTTGTTGTAGATTCAAATCATATAGCAATATAGAAATAAACTTTTGTTAAAATTACTACTCCCTAAAAGAAAAGAAAACCATCTGAAACAAAAATCTATTTTGGCATTTGGGAAAAAAAATTATGTTAAAAATGGTTTGAATGAATGGATGAATATGGAAATCATTGGTGATCTTGACAAGAACAGTTTGGTAGAGTGACTGGGGTAAAATCCCATAAGAAGTGAGTGTGAAAGATATGAGAGGAGAGTTCTTTACCTCATAGTCTTTGCATATTGCATTGTTAAAACAACCTCTATATTTGTTTTAGACATTCAACCTCTATGAATGTCTTCCAAATTATAAGCCCCGTGTTGCTAATTCTCAGTCACCTACTTTTAAAAATTCTATGATGACATCTACAGCATTTTTCAGTTGTATAAAAATAACTCAGGCTCAGTGCCTGTAGCTCAGCAGCTAGGGAGCCAGCCATACACTGGAGCTGGCAGGTTCAAATCCAGCCCAGGCCTGCCAAGCAACAATGACAACTACAACCAAAAAATAGCCAGGCCTTGTGGTGGGAGTCTAAGCTACTTGGAAGGGTGAGGCAAGAGAATCGCTTAAGCCCAAGAGTGAGGTTGCTGTGAGCTATGATGCCATAGCACTCTACCAAGGGTGACAAAGTGAGATTGTCTCCAAAAAATAAAATAAAATAAAGTAAAACTCAATGATAACACAAGATAGAACTTATAGGTGCAAGATGAAAGAATATGTAACAAAAGATTAGGTTTAATTTTTTAGTGTTGGTGAAGTTGATTTTTCATTTAGCTTGGTCTGATTATAAAAATGTTAGGATTAGCTCAGTGGTATTATAGGAGGGAAGAAATTTAAATATTATTCACATTATGCAGGTCTACACTTTGCTTGTTTTAACTACAATTGTGTGCTAGTGCTAATAATACATTTACAGAAATAAGCAATTCATGTTTTCAAGAGGGTTTGATAAAAAAGGTCTTCTAGGTGGGGTGCAGTGGCTTATGCCAGTAATCCTAGCACTCTGGGAGGCCGAGGCGGGTGGATTACTTGAGCTCACAAGTTTGAGACCAACCTGAGCAAAACAGCAAGACCCATCTCTACTAAAAATAGACCTGAGGCAAGAGGATTGCTTGAGCCTAAGAGTTTGAGGTTGTTGTGAGCTATGAGCTATGACATCATGGCACTCTACCCACGGCAACAGCTTGAGACTCTGTGGTTTGAGTCTTTTTGTGGTTTTCTCCTCTATCCTCTCCCACCTCCACAATAAGTATTAGTGAGTTATAAGATTAGAAGAATCAGAGTAAAAATAAAAATTTCTTATAAATTGTAAAGTTATAGGTCTCAACTGGAGAATAAACAGACTGTACAGTTTGTTAATGTTTCCCAGGTGAATTTGATATGTTGTAGTTCATCTTCTCTCACTCTGGTTAAGAAACACTGCTTTAGGGCAGTGCCTGTGGCTCAAAGGAGTAGGGTGTCAGCCCCATATGCTGGAGGTAGTGGGTTCAAACCCAGCCCCAGTCAAAAACTGCAAAAAAAAAAAAAAAAAAAAAAGGAAAAAGAAACACTGCTTTAGAAAGAAAAACAAGAGTCCGCCTTTACATTAACAATAAATAATTTCCAAAGTAATACTTCCCAAAATTCAATGTGCATTCACACTATCTAGGGATCTTTTTAAAATGAGTTTTGATTTAGTAAGTTGGGTGAGGACAGGGTTTCTACATTTCTTAAAAGCTTCAGGCTCAGTGCCTGTGGCCCAAGTGGCTAAGGTGCCAGCCACATACACCTAAGGTGGTGGGTTCGAATCCAGCCCAGGCCCGCCAAACAAGAATGATGGCTGCAACCAAAAAAATAGCCTGGTGTTGTGGCAGGCGCCTGTGGTCTCAGCTACTTGGGAGGCGGAGGCAGGAGACTCGCTTGAGCCCAGGAGTTAGAGGTTGCTATAAGTGTGATGCCATGGCACTCTACCCAGGGGGAGAGCTTGAAGCTCTGTCTCAAAAAAAAAAAAAAAAAAAAAAGGCTCCCAGTATCAGTTGCAATACTTGGGATTACAGTTTGAGACTTGGGAAGCTAAGGCAGGAAAACCCTCATGTCTAAAAAAAAAAAAAAAAAGAAAAATTAGCTGGGCATGGTGGCATACATCTGTAGTCCCAGCTACGAGGGAGGCTAAGGCACAAGTTTCACTTGAGCCCAGGAGTTTGAGGCTTGCAGTAATCTACAGTTGCACCACTACACTACAGCTTGGGCAATAGAATGAGACCCTGTCTCTACATACATACATACATATGTATACAAATAAACAAATAAATAAATAAAATGAACGAACGCTCTCAGGTAATGCCAGGGTTTCTGGTCTGTTGATATTTGAGAAGCAAGGTTCTACAGAACAGTCGCATTTTTGTTTGTGTAAAGATTATTTAATCTTTGGAGGTAGAATGTTAAAAGTAAGCTTTCAATTACTCATCAGTTGCTTGAAGACACTATAGATTAAACTCAAAGTCCTTTATAATCAAAATTAATAACTCCTCAATAATCAAAACTTGATTATTGCCTAGAAGTGTATAAACAGCCCAACTAGAGTAAATTTCAAGTATCTGTTTGGAATTATCTACATAATTTGCTCCCTTATACCAAACTAAAAAATGGCAAGCCACATGTATGTGATCAGACATATGTTACTAAAATGAAAATACTTTAGGATGTAGATTTTATCTCTTAAAATTTTACATTTTTTTTTACTATGTTAAAATGTTTTATTTGACATCAAAAGTATTTCAGATTGAGGCTTCAGCTTGGTGGCTTATGCCTGTAATCCCAGCACTCTGTGAGGCCAAGGCGGGTAGACAGCTTGAGCTCAGAATTCTGGAATTCTGTTCAAGACTAGCCTGAGCAAGAGTGAGACCCCGGCTCTAATAAAAAATAGCTGGGCATTGTGGCAGGCACCTGTAGTCCCAGCTACTTGAGAGGCTGAAGCAAGAGGATCACTTGTACTCAAGAGTTTGAGTTTGCTGTGAATTATGATGCAATGGCACTCTACCAGGGGCAAAAAAGTGAGACTGTCTCAAAAAAAAGTTTTCCAGGTTAATACAAAAGTACATATAATTAGGTTACATAGTTTGTTTTGTTTTGTTTTTAATTGTGCTAAGACATTTATATTCTACATTTAGAAAGATTCACATGTACCCTTGTAAGATGATCCATAGGTGTGGTCCCACCTTCCTCTGCTCATAGTCACCCCTCTCTTCCCTTCCCTCTCCCCTTTCCCCATATTCTTGGGCTATAATTAGGTTATAGCTTTCATATGAAAGCTATAAATTAGTTTCATAGTAGGGCTGAGTACATTGGATACTTTTTATTCCATTCTTGAGATACTTTGCTAAGAATATGTTCCAGCTCCATCCATGTAAACATGAAGGAGGTAAAGTCTCCATCTTTCTTTAAGGCTACATAATATTCGATAGTGTACATATATCACAATTTATTGATCCATTTGTGGGTCGACGGGCACCTGGGCTTCTTCCATGACTTAGCAATTATGAATTGGGCTGCAATAAACATTCTGGTACAAATCTTTGTTGTAGTGTGATTTTTGGTCTTCTGGATAAGTTTTGTTTTTTGATATAGAGTCTTACTCTATCGTCCTGGATAGAATGCTGTGGCATCATAGCTCACAGCAACCTCAAACTCTTGGTTTCAGGCTTCCAAGTAGCTGGGACTACAGGCATGCACCACTATGCCTGGCTAGTTTTTTTTTCTTCTGGTTTTAGTCGAGACAGGGGTCTCACTCTTGTTCAAGCTGGGCTTGAACTCCTGAGCTCAGGCCATCTATCCACCTCTACCCTCCAGAGTGCTAGAATTACAGGCATGAGCCACAGCGCCTGGTCTCCCAGTTTGCTTTTGTAAGGTTAAAGTTTGAGCTGTAGTTTGTCCTTTACCCGGGAAGTATGTCATATACCCATGCAATGAATCTGTTGAGTGGGGTCTTACCTTGACCCCTTCCCCTATTTTAATTTGAATTTTTCACTTTATATTTTCTTTAAAAAAAACAAGAAGCCCATAATGTAAAGGCAGAGAACAAGTGAACAAAGCATATTATACTTCAAGGGTTCTTGTATTTTTTTTCTGAAATTTTTACTGACTTGAGAATGAAATCTTAGGATTTAGAGCCATGTTTACAAACTAAAATTGACTTATTTTCTGCTTCTTTCAAGAGTAAAAATGGGAGGATATAATGCTACAGATATTTGTTTAAATCAATTGGGGAAAATTAAAAAAGATATTCTGAAAATAATTACATATATTTACCTGTTCCTGGATGTTTAGAAATTAGAGCTTTAGCCAATATTGTGCCCAGTAGCTTTGAAACTGAAATTCGCACATCATAATTGGAACCTTCAAAGGCCTTAAAACATAGTGTGGCCACACTGTCCAAGTCTGTACTCCACATGAAGATAGCCTCATTCTGAAGTTCAAGGAGACACTATCCAATTGGACAAACAGAAATTAATGACAAACAAAATATAAATGTCAGGTACGAATCTATATAAATTACATAAACTGTCAGAGTCTAATAAAATAATAAATTCAAAGTATCTGTATACTGATTGCAGAAACAACAAATGAATATTCACTAAAAGCCATAAAGATTAGACTTATAGGCAATATACATACAAAAGGTGGGAGGACCCATCCCTAACGCAGTGCACTATGAAAAATGCATTTAGAATCAATCTGTTAGTTATAAGCAACTAGGAGAATAATACCAACCTAAAAAAGTGTTGTACTATCCAACCAACCATGTCAAGAAGGTATGATTTCAAAATATCAAAAAGAATCACTTTTTATGGCTCACGCCTGTAATCCTAGCACTCTAGAGGCTAAGGTGGCAGGATCACTTGAGCTCAGGAGTCAGAGAACAGTCTGAGCAAGAGCGAGAACCACTCTCTACTAAAAATAGAAAAAAGCTAGGTGCAGTGGCTCCAGCTTGTAATCCTAGAACTCTGGGAGGCTGAGATGGCTGAGCTCACAGGTCCAAGCCTGAACAAAAGCAAGACCCTGTCTCTACTAAAAACTGAAACAAGAGGATTGCTTGAGCCTGAGTTGGAGGTTGCTATGAGCTATGATGCCACAGCATTCTACCTAAGGTGACAGTTTGGAAAAAAAAAAAAATTAGCTGGGCCTAGTGGTAGTATGCACCCGTATTCCCAGCTTCTTGGGAGGCTGAAGAAAGAGGACTGCTTGAGCCAGGAGTTTGAGGTTGTAGTGAGCTATGATGATGCCACTGCACTTTACCCAGGGCAACAGAACGAGACTCTGTCTCAGAAAAGAACCAACAACAAAAAATCACTTTGAAACATGCACCTTATATGTAAATTTCAGTTTACACAAATTAATGGAGAGGAAGCATAATAGAGCAACTTCAGAGTTTGGAAATGAATTTACTACCCTCTGACAATATGATGCTAACTACATGAACTTTGAGAAAGTCATAAAACTCTGGGTCTTCAGTTTCCTCATAAGCTAAAATAGATAGTTCTAGCTGATTACCAAGATGGCAGCTCTGAGATCATGTAGCTGATCCTAATACTTTTACGGAGACAATCTGATTATTTTTCTTTTTATTAATTTTTAGAAAGCCTACTTATCAGGTCATTTTACCTTTGCAGCAGCACAACGAACAGCCATGGATCTATCTGTCAAGCAGGATCTAGCAGCTTTATAAATATCCCTGTGGCAAGGTGTAGCAGCAGCTCCTAGTCCCCTCAATACATTTTGTAGACTCAGCATAATCTCATATCGGCCTTGAGACTAAATAGAAAAAATAATTCCACTGTGAATAGCATTAAGCACTGATTGATATTTATCTCACATATTGAAGAAATTACCCAGATTTTTGTGCATACTCAATCCATTCTCACATTGAGAAACATTAACAATACTATTTTATTAAGTATCTACTATCTGAGCTTAGGCACAGTAAATCACTCCTATAGTCCTTGCACTCTTAGAAGCTGAGGCAAAAGGACTGCTAGAGGCCAGGAGTTCTAGACCAGCCTGAGTAAGAGCAAGACTACATCTCTATAAGCAAAGAAAAATTAGCCAGGTATGATAGTGCATGGCTATAGTTCCAGCTACTTGGGAGGCTGAGGCAGGAAGATGGGTTGGGCCCAGGAGTCTGAGGTTGCAGTGAGCTATGATGATGCTACTGCACTCTAACCTGGGCAATTACATTTCAACCCAATTTTTAGGTTCTGACCTAGAGGGAGCCCACCCTGGAGCCTGGCTTATACCCTCATACCTGACTGACCTGGCCACTTGGCATACTTGCATCCACAGCAACCTACACCTCTTCCTCAAACTATATGTCACCTTGACAGACACCCCACATCCAGGCCCTGCACAATCACCTGTCTCTACACCATGTGACTCATTGCTTTGACACTGCCTGTGCTAACTGCTGCCCATAAACCCTGACTTGGCTGAGGTGGAGAAATGCCAGTGGTCATCTCCATCAGAGACACTTAAAAAGTTTCATAGCAAAAGAAATTTGGTTCTTGGGTAGTGCCTATGGCTCAGTGGGTAGGGCGCTGGCTCCATATACTGAGGGTGGCAGGTTCAGACTTGGCTCCAGCCAAACTGCAACAAAAAAAAAAAATAGCCAGGTATTGTGGCGGGCACCTATAGTCTCAGTTACTTGGGAGGCTAAGGCAAGAGAATCCCCTAAGCCCAGGAATTGGAGGTTGCTGTGAGCTGTGTGACGCCACAGCACTCTACCGAGGGCAATAAAGTGAAAATCTGTTTCTATGAAAAAAATAGTAAGAAAGAAAAGAAAAGAAATTTGGTTGTCACTATCACAGTTCCATGAAATAAGATGACTTGAAAACCTACCTGACTTACTTGCACAAACATGGTTTGATTGCGCATTAGGAGGAGTGGAAAGATGGCTGCCAATTACATTATTAAAAACTATTGATGGGTGCTGGGCACAGTGGCTCAAGCCTATAATCCTAGCATTCTGGGAAGCCGAGGCAGATGGACTGCTTGAGCTTAGTATTTGAGACCAGCCTGAGCAAGAGTGACACTCCATCTCTACTAAAAATGGAAAAACTAGACAGGTGTGGTAGTTTATGCCTATAGTTCAAACTACTTGACTTGAAAACCTGCCTGACTGGTTTTCAAGTCAAGTAGCTTGAAAACTACTGAGGCAAGAGAACTGCTGAAGTCCAGGAGTTGAGGTTGCTGTGAGCTATGACACCATAGCACTCTATCAAAGGCAATAGAGTAGGACTTTGTCTTCAAAAAAACCAAAACAAACAAACAAAAAAAAAATGTTGATGAGATACTCCAATTTTTATCAGGTAATGTGGTACATATATAGTTAGAGGATCCAGACTTTTTAGCAATTTTTTTGTTTACTGAAAAAGATAGGAAATCATGAAAGAAGGTTAAGAAATTTCACCAAATAGTGATGTACAATCGCCATCTTTATAATACCCATGTGGCTGTTCAATGTGTATTTATCCTAAGAACTAGGTAGTAAGAGCCATGTGTAAGGTGCTGCTTGTTTGCAAGCTGCCTACCTGCAGTAGTCCTGACAAATAATGATTGACTAAATGTTCTTGAAACTTAAGGAACTTTGTGTCTATAAAAGTAATGCAGTGTTTCTTATTTTAGGTATAATATAGACCTCTCTTATTTTATTCCTTAAACCTAGAAAGTATTAATGTTGTTACCAAAACAAGAAAAAATTTTCACAAGAGTTCCCAGTGCTATATTGTTTACTATCTCAAAAGTGTTCTACTGCCTTTGTTGTTCTGTCAAGTGTATTGGCATTTTTTCTTGGAAGTCAAATGACGAGAAAGTTTCAAAAACAAAATATATGCCAACCAGTGAATGATGCAAACATATCAAGGAGGAGGGTAAGGTGAGAATGTATCCTCTGGCAATCAGAAGGTCTTCTAGATCTTAGTCACACTTACATCCTCCGCAGTCATTGCCCCAATTATATTTCTTATTCCCCTCTGATGCTCGTACAGTAACTAATGCATCCACCAGGTACATAATAATACATGGTCTAGGGTGGCAAGCAATAGCTCTGGCAATAGTAAGTAGTATCAAATGGGAAAGATGGGGTGAGAGGAGGGAACAGGGATGGGTTGGCCAATGGAATACTTTAGTGTTTGCTCATTTGGATTTTAGAAGTCCATGAAATTCTATTTATTATTATTTTTCTAATAGGGATTCAACATACATCCCTTAGAAATAGTTAATTTGTGATATATTTATATACATATCTATATATTTTTGTCATTTGTAAAGTTCCTTTATTGGCCCAAGAAAGCATAAACCTGCAAAATGGAATCTTTTTATTCTTTGGTTGAATTTGTAGTTACTTACCTCTGCACTTTTCATAGCTTTAAGAATATTCCCCACTGTATCAGTAAAGGTATTACCCAGTATTCTACCCAACTTCTTGTACAAGGAACCCAAGCATACCACAGCAGCACTGAAACAAAATTTAAATTAGAAATTAGTGATGGCTGAAAAATAAGAATAAAAAGATCTTAGAACATGTAAGAATATGACTACTAAAATTTTTTTTCTGCATTCTGTTTTCTTTTCACAATCTTGGTAGTATTTTTTTGAAACACAAATTAGTTACATTTAGATCTATGATCCATTTTGAACCAAAAAAGTTTATGGTGTGATAGAAAAGTCCAACTTCTTTTTTTTTTTTTTTTTTAGACAGAGCCTCAAGCTGTCCCCCTGGGTAGAGTGCCGTGGCATTACAGCTCACAGCAACCTCCAACTCCTGGGCTCAAGCGAGTCTCTTGCCTCTGCCTCCCAAGTAGCTGGGACCACA
>CAUYTI010045356.1:0-21225 GCA_963575145.1 Galago senegalensis | reverse complement strand
TTGTTGGTTTAAAACCTATTGTATCTGTGAATAAAATTGCAACAGCTGCTTTTTTTCTGCTTTCCATTAGCCTGGAATATAGATGACCATCCCTTCACCCTGAGTCTATATTTGTCTTTTAAGGTAAGGTGAGATTCTTGTATACAACAGATGTCTGGTCTGAGTTTCTGTATCCAATCAGCCAATCTGTGTCTCTTTAAAGGACAATTTAAGCCATTCACATTGATAGAAATCATTGATAAGCCTGATAAAATTTTGGGCCTCGAGTTGCTCAAAAGTCCAGTAGACATTTTTAATCCTTTTGCCATTGTGGAAGTTGGAATTTGATCAAAAGTTTCTGAATGGGTTTACTTTTGTTGTGGAGGATTGCACTGGTCATTATGGAGGATAGGTTTGAGAATTTCCTGGAGAGCTGGTTTAGTTATAGCAAATTTCTTCAATGTGTGAATGTCATTAAAGTATTTAATTTCTCCATCATAGATGAAACTCAGTTTCACTGGATACAGGATCCTGGGTTGAAAGTTATTTTGTTTTTGTTGGCCCTGAATCAAGGCCAGCAGTTTGCTGAAGCTGTTGGTTTCAAGCAGGCACCTAAAGAATTATCTGGTCTGTTGGCTATTTCAGAACTTTGGAAATGTAATGGTCAATTCATTAGAAAGAAACAGTATGAGTTATTGGTGATAGATGTAGGCTAGTATATATTTGTAGTCTTAATACTGGGGTTCCAAAATATCTATAAAATATTATTATATTTATCTCAAGAGGATATTTAAGTTATTCGTTAGCATTATAGTGCTGTTAAATCTTAATTACAGCCCCCCAAAATTACTGTGAGTTTTTACCCAAAATAAAAATGTAATTCTACAATAAAAAAAAAAGAAATTTTTGCTAAGAGTTTTTGCTCACTTTTAAATAACATTATTTAGTTTCTTTTGCTATTGAATTGTTTCAATTTATATATTCTATTAATTAATCCTGAGCCAGGTGGATAGTTTGCAAATATTTCCTCCCATTCTGTGGGTCCTTTTTACTTTTTTGATTGCTCCCTTTGCTGTGCAGAAGGTTTTTAACTTGATGTGATCCCATTTGTCTATTTTGCCTTGGTTGCCTGTGCTTTTAAGTTCTTACTCAAGAAGTCTTTGCCCAGACCAATATCTTGAAGCATTTTCCCTGTGTTTTCTTCTAGTAGTTTGACAGTTTCAGGGATTACACTTAAATTTTGATTTTGTTTTTGTACAGAGCAAGAGATAGAGTTCTAGTTTTATCCTTCTACATATGGATATTCTGTTTTCCCAGCACCATTTTTTAAAGACTGTTCCTTCCCTAATGTATGTTCTTGGTGCCTTTGTAAAAAATGATTGATGAATTAAATTATGGAGGACATAAAAAATGTAAAGATATCTCATTTTTATTGACTGGAAGTCTGCTTATTGTTAAAACACCTACATTGCATCAAAATAGTCTGTAGATTCAATGTAATCTCTCTCAAAATACCAATGACATTTTTTATAGAAAAAATAGAAATAGAAAAAAAATAAACAATGCTAGCATTCATATGGATCTGCAAAAGATTCAGAATACCCAGAGCAATCCTGATCAAAATGAACAAAGCTGGAAACATCACATTACCTGACTTCAAATTATACAACAAAGCTATAGTAACCTAAACAGTATGGTACCCACATAAAAACAGACATACAGACAAATGAAACAGAATCGAGAACCCAGAAATAAACCCACACATTTACATTCAACTCATTGTTGCTTCATGTATTTTGAAGCACTACTTTTTATGTCTTCTTAATGAACTGAGGGTTTTTTTGAGGTGTGTTTCTTCTATACTCAATTTGTGGAGGTTATTTTTTAATCATTAATGTATATTAAATTTCATCAAATGTTTTTCCAGCATCTATAGAAATGATCATAAGGTTTCTGTTCTTGCTTCTCTTTGTGTGATGTGTCATGATTTTGATTTGGATGTGTTAAGCCATTCTTGCATCCCCCAGGATGAATTCCACTGGATCATGGTGAATGATCTTTTTAATGTACTGTTGAATTCAATGGCTAGTATTTTATTGACCTTTTTTGCATCTACATACATCAGTGATGTTGGGCTGTATTTGTTTTTGTTGTGTCCTTGTCTGATTTTGGTATCAGGATAATGCTGACTTCATAGAATGGGTCTGGAACTATTCCCACTTCTTCAATTTTTTTTGAAGAGTTAGAGTAGAATTTGTATTACTTCTTTAAATGTTTGGTAGAATTCAGCCAAGAAGCCATCAAGTCTTTATCTTTTCTTTGATGGGAAACTATCTTATAGCTCCCTTCCTATTCATTTATTGGTTTCTTTAGATTTTCCATTTCTTCATGGTTCAATCTTGGTAAACTATATGTGTATAAACATTTATTTTAGGTTTTTCAATTTTTTGGCATTAAGTTGTTCATAATAGTCTCTAATGACCATTGGTATGTCTGTGGCCTCAGTTGTGTTTTCTTTTTCATTTCTGACTTTATTTATTTGGGTCTTCTTTCTTTTCTTCTGAGTCTAGCCAGAGGTTTGTCAATATTTTTTTCCTTTCCAAAGGAGACTTAAGCATCTTTATTTTGATGTATTTTGTATTGCTTTTTAGTCACAATTCCATTTATTTCTGCTCTTATCTTTTTTATTAATTTCCTTCTACTAATTTTGGAATTGTTTTGTTTTTGCTTTTCTAGTTCTATGAGATATATCATTCAATTTTTGGAAGTCTTTGCACTCTGTCCACGTAGGTATTTATTGTTAACTTTCCCCCCTTAGTACTGTTGTTACTCTACACCATAGATTTTCATGTTGTTTCCATTTTCATTTGTTTCAAGAAGTTTTTAATTTTCTTCATTGACCTATTGGTTATTCAGGAGCATATTGTTTAATTTCCACATAACTGTATATTTTATGAGTCTCTTCTTATCTTAGATTTCTAGTTTTCTTGCACTATGGTAAGAAAAGATACTTGATGTGAGTTATAATTTTTTTAACTTATAGAGACTTGCATTGCGGCATAAAGTTTGCTCTACTCTAGAGAATGTTCCGTGTGCTAATGAAAAGAAAGTATATTCTGCAGCAGGTGGGTGACCTATTGGTCTAGCATGTAGTTTAACACTGATGTTTCTTTGTTGATTTTTGTTTGGATGTTCTGCTCATTACCGAAAGGAGTGAAGTCCTTTGCTGTTACTACATTTCAATCTGTCTCTCCTTTTAGTTGTATTGAAATTTGCTTTATATACGTGGGTGCTCTGAGATTGTGAGATTGAGTGCATAAATATTTATAATTGTTATACCCTCTTGATTAAACTATCCCTTTTAAAATTCCATAGTGACCTTTGTCACTTTTTACATTCTTGGCCTCTTTTTCTTTCCTTTTTTTTTTTTTGTCTTTGGTCACACTAGTTAAAGTTTTGTCAATTTGTTAATTTTTTTAAATAAAAAAATTCTTAAAATTAACTTTACGTGTTAATTTTCTCCATTTAAAACAATCTGTATTAATTAATTTCCACTCTAATCTTTATTAGATCCTTCCTTCTACTTGCTTTCGGTATTGTTTGCTGTTTTTTTTTCCCCCAGTTGCTTAAGGTGACATACTGATTTGAGAGTTTCCTTTTTCTTTAAATAGGAATTTATAGCTATAAATTATCTCCAAGCACTGTTTAATGACATAAATTTTGTCACATTGTGTATTAATTATTATTTATCTCAAATTATTTTAATTATTTTCTAATTTTCATTGCGGTTTTTCCTGACCTAGTTTTATTTTGCGGTATGTTGCTTAATTTCTATGGATTTGTGAATTCTTCAAATTTCTTTCTATTATTAATTTCTAAAGTCATTCCATTGTGATCAAAGAATATATATGTACATTTTCAATCCTTTTTAAATTCACTGAGGCTTGTTTGCTTGTTTTGTGGCCTAACATATGATCTACTCTACAGAATAGTCCATGTACACTTGAGAAAAATGATATCCTTCTGTTGTTGGGTAGAGTGTTCTATAGATATTATTTAGGTCTAGGTAGTTTATGGTATTTACAAATCTTTTTCTTATCGATCTTCTGCTTGGATCTTTTATTCATTATTGAAAATAATGGGGCTGAAGTCTCCAACTACTGTTAATGTTCTTATTTCTTTCTTCGATTCTATATGAATCTTCTATACAATTTCTTCATGTATTTTGGTGCTCTGTTGTTAGCAGTATATATGTCTATGATTGTTATATCTTCTCAATGGATTGACCCCTTTATCCTCATAAAATGTCTCTCTTCATTTGTACTAAGATTTTATGTTTAAAGTCTATTTTGTCAGATATTAGAATAGACTCCCAGCTTATCTGACTGCTGGTTGATTCTTCTTACATCTTTACATTTTCAACATATTTTCATCTTTAAATCTAAAGTGTTTCTGTGGTAGACAGCATATAGTTGTATCTTGCATTTTTATCTAGCCTGGAAATCTCAGAAGTTGGCTTGGATTATTTAATGCAGTCATACTTAGTGTTATTATTGATATAATTGGATTTGTTACTGACATAGTGGGATTCCCAGGAGCCGGGAGACAGTGGTACAATGGGAGTCTCTCTGTTAACTACCACAAATGTTTTACAGTTGGAGGGGCCTCCCAGAATGCCTTGGGAGTGATTCCACTAAAATTTCTGAGCTTGAATTTCAAATCAGTCTGGCCAGGTGAAGATTCTGATTTGAATTTGGTTTGATCTTTTTTCAAAAACAAATATATTGAATACTGTTTTACTTAGATTATAGAATGAGGTTTTTGCACACTATGAGTTACACTTTACTAATGTAAAGCTGAACGTGACTAATGTACAGCTGTCCCTGCAATTTTGCATTTCCAAATGATCTAGGCTTGGAATTTGAAAGGAATCTCAGGCCTTACCAATACTGGACACTGACTTGTTCCACAAGAAACTCTTTTGTAGTTTCAGGTATCACCACTAGAGGTCTCCCAAAGATGCTTCACTGTCTGAGAGGGACTTTGTCTTCTAAGCTCTGTTTACAGAATGTACACATTACTCACTTGGGTGAGTAAGGGATGAGGTAAAAGAGAGGTGTTGTTGATATTTACAAGACAAGGTAAAAGAGAGGTGTTGATTGATATCTGGAAAGAGTAAAAAAAGGAAGAAGAAATAAAAGGGGCAGATGAGCCTAGGATAAAATGTGAATTAGAGCTTATTATAAAACTTTGATTTTTAAACTCCACACGTCACTATTCTTTTCTCCCCATAGTGTTCTATTCCATTGGTGTATCTACCTTTGTTCGTGTATTTTGGGGGGGAGTTAGAAGAGTAATTCTGATCTCCTTCTCAAGGTCGTCATGCCCAAAGCCTCTCCCAGTAGCAAATGAGCAAATGTGAGATGAAGCCAGACGTAGTGAATTATTCAGATATAGTCGCAGTACTTAACACATTTTTAGGCACATAGTAGGTACTAAAAATTTTTGTTGAATGAATAAATGAGCCATATCTTCAATCTCCAAGTAGCCATCAAATGAGGATAAGACTGAACTAGCACCCGTGTTAAGGGGATTAATAATTAAAATATGGGGTAGTAAGAAGTAACCTAACATATTGTTCTAAGACACCAAGGAAACCAGTTCAATTATACTCCTTTCCCTCCAGTTTTTCTCATAAGCTTTGTGAACAGTGTAGATTTCCTCCATTCACGTCCTAGTCTTGCCACAACTAACTTTGTGAATTTGAGCTCTCTGAACCTCAGTTTCTTCTGCAATAAAATAATGATAATAGTAATATTATAAAAATCATATAAAATAGTGCCTATGAAAATGTGTTTAAAAAAATAAAATGTGTTTTAAATTTAAAAAAATATATAATATAAAGGTAACATTATCAACATTATCACCAACACAATCTTTCTCTCTCTACTGTTATAATTAAAGTCCTGATAAAGCAAACTCTTTTAGCAGGGATCTAAATAACCATTTGTACTCTACTTAGACACACACACACACACATACACATACACACACAACCTTCACAGTTCTAAAAACATTCAATTACATTTCTCTCCATATGGCTCACAACATCTGGTGATTAACAGTTAAATAAAATTAATGAGGCCTTCCATTTTAATTAGGGACATAGTCATCTATTGGAAGCAGTAGCTTTTTCCAAAAGATCTCTATTTCCTAATTCCCTTAAGTTCCAAGTTTTCCTAGCTGACCTGGCTTTGAACTTTACTCCCTTGCAGATAAAGGAAAAGGAGTTAGCTTGCTATTAAAGAGCTAACCTTTTTCTATGCCTTTCATTACAAAACTCTCATCCATCCCTCCTGTGCTTGCTGTAAATCAGAGGACTGTCTGCTTTGTGTTTACTTCTTTTTATTTCTTTATTTCTTTTCTGCCTATAATACTAAATATTCTAATTATGTGTGTGTGTGTATGTGACAAGCTTTTTCTACAGTGCATGCTAATGACTTTCATAGCCACGGGGCATTTTGTTGCAGTAGCATCTTGCTTCAAATTGAGAAATAATTTATACTCCATCATACCCTGACAACATCTATTGCTACTAATATGGAAATACTGTGGAATTGGACATTTTCTTGTGACATATTGCTTAATAAATTATAAACATTATCCTATCAGATCTGACAATGGAACATAAATGACAAAATAAATGACCATTTGCAATATCAGGTGGCTTATGGTTTAATATGAATATTTATTGTGATTTGATATGAATATTTAATATCTGGTAGTAAAGGTTGTACATGTCATTACCAGTAAAATTAAAGGTGCTTTGGTGATTTTAACATTTGAAAGTCATAGCGTTTAATGGCCTCGCCAGAATCTTCATATTCTAAATGATTGATTTTAAAGCTCTGTAAGTTTCAAGAGGTGACTGGCAAACTCATTTCAATTGCATTAAACTACAAAGAAAATAAATCCTTAGACACCATCTGGCTACTTATCAAAGCCAAAGAATAAGAACATTTTCACACATTCTGGTCTAAATAAAATGATTGAAGAGTAAATTTTTTTTCTCTTAATACAGCAGGTGAAAATATACTGATTATTTTCCTTACTCCTAAAATTCTTGCTTCTCCTTTTAACCACAAGTTAATTATTTAACAATTACTAGCATCCAAGAAATGATCATAAAGTTCTCTAACTTATTTAATCCAGTTTTAAAAGGGGGAACACTGGGCCTGAGAAGATTAGCATCTTGCACAAGGTTAGGTAACCGGGCGGTGGCTCCCTGAAATCCTACTTTCTGGACTCTTTTCATATGCATGTTTTATTTCCATTGTACTGAAAAAAGAAAGTTTGCAATACTATAAGTCTCTTAGATGTTGAAATTTGACGAATTTTTAAACAACCTATCTGTGCTCATTGGTTACTTAATATAATAATAATAAGAAACTAAATACATTTGTAAAACACTTGATAAAGGATCCTTCACATTTAATATATTCCTAAATTCTTATACCGCTCTGTGAAGTAGCTATCAATGCTCTCATTTTTCTGGAGAGGAAAGTTTAACTCAGGGCAGTTTAAAAAATTATTTACTAAAGAGCAAGTAAATAACAGGGCTATGACTCGACCATAGCACCATTATTGATGTGACACTCTGCTGGACCATTTTTGCTATTTAATCCAGTGCCAGTAAACAATTTCATGTATATATTTACCCTGAAGGACTATAAAAATAATTTAAGACTCATACCATATGTTCTGAATTCCTGAGTTACAACTGTGGATGAGGACTTGATAGGGCTGAAAGTGCCAATGGAAATTTAAGAGTTCATCCTGGGTTGGAGGAGAGTACGTACTTAGAAGCCACAGAAAAAGTGGAAGGGACTGTGAGGGTGCTGTGTGGTGGTCCAGAGTTACATTCTAAACTGTATTCCTAGTACCTAACAGTGATGGTTAATGATATTACCTAGTCCCCAAAACAAAAAGGACCAGGTATAGCACATGGTCACCTGTTCATTTGCATATGATCACTACCTCCCCAAGATTCCAGAAGAGATAACAATGTCTAGTTAATCACATGCACAATGATGAGAGACCCTAACAATAAGAACATTGTTTTATAGAACTTCTGAATATAGTCATTTTTGAAAAACTTTTGACATAAACCTTATACTTAAAAAGGAGGTTTCAGTTTGTTTATTATAGAACCGTCTATATTGTATAATAACAGATTCTATAACTTTCAGCCAGACTATACATTTTTAAAGAGTTCGGGACATAGTTTCGTATAGAAATCAATAGCTTGTGATTTCTAGCTTGTGATTTCTCTTGGAACACAAAACTGAGGCTGTGGAAGAATATGGCACTACTCTTCACCACCACTAGGTGTCCTCTGTCAGTTATTCCAGTCTAGTATATTTCCAATACAGTTTTGTGTGGTATGCTAATTTCTGAAAGACATCACAAGTAAAAACATTTTAAGAATTATTTACAATCTTCTTTAGAAAAATTGCTAAAGGCACAATGAAAAGTTTTGAACTATTCTGAATTAACTGAAGAAAAGTATCTGAAGGGTGTGAGAGAGGTTCAAATTCTGAAGTTTGGGGAATTATTAAAACATTTTTGAATGACATAGTTTTTTTCAGAATAGCACGCAATTACTTTTGCTTTCTTCTTTATATTCAGTCTCTTTCTTCTCCATATTTATATATTTCTTCCTTTATAAATACAAAGGTAAAAAAACAAAAATAAAAGTGGCTATTTAAGCCGGACTGTGTCCATTTCATGTCATTGGCTTTGAAAATTGTCTTTGATGCTGTGTGCATTTCCAGAAGTAGAAATAACTAGATACTGCTCTAAGTTAAAATAAGAGTACATCTAAGCATTTCATAAGACCAAAGGATGATAAATTGTGGTAAGGAGTGGCTCTTGGCCAAATAATACTCAGTGTGCATCACATACTTCTAAGTTCTTCACATTTGACTGTTGACAATTTTAATTTGTCTATTAGGATAGACTCTTCCCTTAGATCCATTTACATGTATTTACATACTCTAGCAACCTTATGGACTATCTTTGTCATGAACTATTTTACAACTGCCTCTCTTTATTAGTAATTCAGCTCTAGGGTCTAGCATAACAATTTTAATTTTCATTAGATCTAGAACATCCTCAATTTTTTTTCTTTCTTCCTACTTTACATCTTTAGAATGATCTTCATTCCTTTCAACAAAAACTCCCCTAATCTCCAAAGTAGAATGTCATTGCCTAAAGAAAGTATAAACTAGAAAGAAAACCCATAACTGCCAAGACTGTCCCATCCTTTCCATCTCGATGTTGCCTAAGTTGTCCTGAGTTTCATAATGAAGGTCATTGTCTGTCTCTATGCTTCTCTCTGTCTTTCTCCATCTCTATGTGTCTCCCTCCCTCCTCTGACATCCCTTTGCTTTCCTTCCTTTTTCATCTTTTTCTTTTCTCCAGTTACTATAGATTCTTATGACTGATTCATTCTCTAAGAAGGATTTTTAGAATGTTGAACCAAGATATGAGACCATATTATATTACATTTACTCCCCTCGACTTCTTGTTTCATGGGAGATTTTCTTCATCACTTGTTTTTAATGTCTCACCTTAATTAGATGATACTTCCCTTAAAAACCTCCAAGTCGTCTGTTCCTGTACAATAACTTGAGTATTGTATTTTTCTAACTAGCAACTCTTTAGTAGTCTTTACCTATTAACTAAGTGGTGGCCACATTTGACCAGTTATATATGTGACAGATATATCTGGTGCTATTCTGGACCATCCCTTCATACCAGTATATTTATAATTTTAATATCCTAATTCCTACATAATCCAAATGTAGAAATAATCCATTACATTTTTTAACATTAGGTGTAATAACAATTTTATGCTTTACTTTTCTCTGTGTTTACTGTAATGTAATACATTTCAGGTATTAGCTGACTGGAGAATTAGAAGGAGAGGAAAACTTGGCACAGAAATTTCCCATCAATTGGGAAGATCATATCCTAGGAAATAATATTCTAAAGATGGAGAAAATGTTTATATGTTTTGCCAAGTGTTGCCTCTGACTGGGGAGTTGGCATTGGTTCTGAAAAGCTAAACAGGATAAGAGATGTGTTCAAAAGAGAATCAGGAAGATGAACAGTTAGTTTTACTTTTAAAACTATGACCTCAGATTTTAGGCATAGAAAGAAGGATGAAGAAATGATTAAAATCTGAAGCCCTTTTCATGAGTACAAATTTCCTGAAACTCAACCTACTGCCAGATATTCAGAAGTGACCTTCAACAGTGTGGGGCAGTATTAAAGCTCGAAATGAGAAGGGACTCACCAAAAACATTTCCTGAGCAACTCGTTTTTGAGCATTTTTGAAACAGGGCACTCAAAAAGAAGGGAGAGAGAGAAGAATGGGATCTATGTGCCACCATCTGAAATGGATCATCTGATCTAAACTCTAATATTTACTGAAAAGGACGTGAGTTTACCCAAGCAGCTTTTGAAATAAAAGAAACATGTGTACAACAAGAATAGAGCTCATATCTTCAGAGATAGGAAAAATAAAAGAAATAGAACTCATAGATTTTTAAGGTGAAAAAGAAATAAAAGGGAATCTGACCAACATCTGATTAATATTGAACACAACATTCAAATCAAGTCCTTTCTTACATCTCTGATGATTGAAACCCTGTAACCTTTCAAATATTTTCTTTTGGAGTGAACATCCTACTGGCCCAGCCGACTAGATCCTACTGGGGCAGCTCTCATTGTGAAAAGGTTCTGTTGTGGACTCTGCCACTCTTTATAACTTAGGTCATTACTGGCTCTGCTTTCTGTATGTTATTTCCATCTAAGTATTTATATCCACATATACAACCCTTACTATATACTTTTTTTCTTTCCAAGACTAAGAACAAATCTTTCGAATCTTGCCTTCATTGCCTGTGCATTTTCATTTACAGACTTTCTCCCATCTTTGGATGCTTCATATTTGTACCCATGAATCCATGAAAATGAAAAATGAGACTGCTACTGAATCGGTAGACTATTTTAAGGAGTGAATAATTCTATTTATTACGAAAAATATTGTTCTAGAAAGTCAAAGCAACAACTAGAGGGTGAATTACCACATAAAATTAAAATTATAGGTCCCACATATCCAAAATCCTTCTTGGAGGATTTAAACCAGTGGTTCTCAACCTTTCTAATGTTATGACCCTTTAATACAGTTCCTCCTATTGTGGTGACACCCCCCCCCCAATAAAACTATTTTCATTGCTGGCAATCCTGTATTAAAGGGTTGCAGCATGAGGAAGGTTGAGAACCTCTGATTTAGACAATCATAAGGAACAGGGCATATAGGGTAACAGGGGTGCAGTGGGGTATATGTAGGTGGGGAAAAGGGACAGAGGAGAGACACAAAGACAGAGGGAGAGTCATGATCATTACAAAACTTAACCATTTAGACAACATTCAAAAGGAAGGTTGGAATGGGATATTGGCAGTCATGTTTTTGCTTTTTAAGCCCACCCCATCCTCAGGCAAGGACCGCACATGTCTGGAGATGAGGGGAGCATTGATGTTGAAAGGAACAAAAACCATTTTAAAGAAGCCAGTAAAAAAAATATTTAGAGAAAATTTGGGGTAACTATATGTGAAATCATGATAATGCTATGGTATATAAGAATGGAGTACGCACAAATTATACTGTGTAAGCCGTTTTATAGTTAACAGAGCCAGAGTTAGGAAAATGGAGGTTCAACCCAGCATAGCATCTGTAACTAGAACAACAGCTTTAAGGAAAGACAGAGGGATAGGAAATGATTAAGTCCTGTAGGCCAGGCAGCCAGAGTGTGGAGGGTGGGAAAGCCAGTACAGAATGCACAGAACCCCGGGAAATCAGTTTAGATTCGTCAATTGTTTTTTTTAATGGTGCCGGAACATTAAATCTGTACAGGATATGGAAAAATGGTTCCCATGATGATCACTGGCATTTCTTTCTCACAAGGAAAATATCTGTATTTTAAGTGAATATGGATACTTTTATATAAATAACACTGTTTATAAGCCTCAAACAGTGCAAAAACTATATGGAAATAATAATAACCTGAAACTACCTTACCATAACAAAACTGCACGTAAATTTGGTGATTATTTCCTTTACTGTGTCTTTTTATACATTCACATGCACACATCTGTACATAATACTACACAAATTTAACTTTAATTTCTCAAGATTCTTTGCCATAAACTTCTCTTTCCTTTCCTCTTTTTCCCTTTGTTTCCCCTTCCCATCTCCAGGTAACCCATGTTATAAACCTCCTGTGTGTCTTTCCATGTATATGTTCATGTTTATAAAATCATATATATCTATATATATGTAAGGTTTTATTTAGCAACTGTTCATTTTACAAAAGTGAGATTATATCATAGAGTCAGCCCTCTCTAGCCATAGGTTCCATATCTGGGAATTTAGCACCTATGGATCAAAAACATTAAAAACAAATCAACAATAAAAATAACACAAGTAAAACCAAAACACAATATACTACTTACATAGCCTTTACATTGTATTAGGCATTATAAGTAACCTAGAAATGATTTCAAGTATGTGAAAGGATGTACATAGGCTATAATATGGAAATACTACCCTATTTTATACAAGGGAATGGAGCATCTGTGGATTTTGGTATCCATTGGCAGGTCCTGGACTTAATCCCCAATAGACACTGAGAAACGATTGTGTACATATTTATGCAACTTTGATATTTCAAAGTTTTATTTCAACTTTTGGTTGAAATTTGGTAGGTCTCTGGCATCTTCATTTTTATGGTTGTACAATACCTCATGGTAGGAATGTACCATAATCTAGTCAACATTTCTCTACCAAATGTTATTCTCTTTGTTTCAGTCATTTGCTGTGATAAAATCTGGAATAATCAACCTTACACCTATATTCTTCCTTACTGATTCTTTAATTTCTGTGAGATAATTTCCCTGGTGTGAAATGGCTGGGTGTAAAGACATGCGTATTTTCAATTTTTAATAGACCCTGCCAGATGACTTTCCTAAATGTGTAAAAGAATTCACATTTCCATTCTTTTCCTGACATCCCTACTAGCAGTGGATGTTACTGGTATTTCATTTCCCATAGTCTGATGAGCAAGCTGTTATTACTTTAATCTGCATTTTTAAAACAACTAGCTACTGCCTATTCGTATTTTGGTTTTTAAAAATTATATGCCTAAGTATTAGAATTTAAGTAAAAATAATTTAATATCTTCTGTTTTCATCAGGAATAAATGTAGTACGTGAAGTAAAATAAGACTCTTACTTATACTCTCTGCAGTAACACGCATTCCCTAAAACTTGGTGATATTTAATCCTAAGGCAGTTGGGGACTCAATACCAAGGCTAGTCCATCAAGATCCTGGGAGCACAAATGAACGACTTCAAGGGAATTCATTCACTGGTAGAAAACTGAAGCTTAGATAGCATCTATTCTATGGGATATACACAATTTTAAAAATAAAGATAAGTGGTTAGGACACAGAGTTGAAAGATAGGAGGAAACCCTTTTATGTGTGGCATTTAAATGTCACTGGGCCCAGCATATCAGCACAAAATGCCCCAATCCTGTGGGAGAAAATGCAAAAGGGAGATCCAGAGACGTGGTTGCCATGAAGGTCATAATGCAGAAGCCACAGTGAGGATATATTCTCATGTAGAGAGTGGGTATTTGTTCTGCAGGTTTCTTTTGAAGGCTCCACTCCTCGGCATCTCCAATTCTGCCTCAGAGTCAACAATTTTCCTGACAGTGTGCCACCTGCCATGACCATCTGATGGTCATGATTATCCTGCTATCTTGTCAATGCCTATTTTCAAAAAATATATTTTTAAGCTACATCTTAGACTAAATTCTTTTTTATTATGGATCTCTTATCAGTTCACACATTCTACCCTAAATTTTTATAGATTATTACAGTCATGTATCTTGAAACAATCCAAAGGTGAATTTTTCAAAATCAGTTTGGCCATCTGGCTTCCACAACAGTGACAAACTGCCTTTCGCACACCTCCGATGAGAACACTCAGGGGTCCTTGAGCTTCGATAATTCAAATAATGTCTACAGGGATTGATTTTACACTCAACATGACAATTGCATTTTAAGTAAGGAGAAAACAAAATAAAGCAATGGTGAAATTAAATTTAACAAAATATAATAAAGCAAAACAAAAAAAAATCTCCTGTTACAGGTTACAGACTATAGTTTGAAAACATGCCTTCACATACAAATCTCCTTGGCAAGTAGTACAAGAAGCAAGGCATTTAAAGAAATTTTCTGATTGATTATTTGCTGTCCACTAAATCATTTTGATATGGGAAAAATGATTTTGATCAAAATATTATTTTGATATTTCCTATAGGAAAATAATCTTTTAAATAAAATTGAGAGCTTGATATTTTAATCTTTAAAATAAAATCAAGAAATTAATGCTAGCAGAAAACTCAGTGGCTATGGTCATACTCTGCAAGAAATACAGTCTACAGAATTAATCTGGAGGAGTCATTAAGCAAATAAGTAGCAACAAGAAAAACAACAATAAAAAAAGTAATCAAAACTAATCTTTGTGTGAGGCATGATTGGATATATGGATCATTATGAAAATTTCAAGATATGCAAATTTAAGAAATGTGAAATCTACATGAATGGAAACAAATGAAGCCCTCCCAGCAACATTGATAAGCCTAGCAAGTTCTTGATTTCTATATTATCTCAAAAATTTCATAATGACTCATGTATTACAATGTATCATAATACATTGTACATATTTGAATTATACATATTTGAATGTATTAAAAGTTTTCAACAAAATTTGCAAGACTTGTGAAGAAATAGAAAGTATATCACACACACAGTTAAAAACGCAGACACTAGAAAAGATTATTGAGGGAGTCCAGATGTTGGAGTTAGTAGATTAAAACTTTAAATATATTCCAAGTACAAAGAAACTATGGTTAAAGAATTAAAGGAAAGTATGACAACTATGTTTCTCAAATTATCAACAAAGATATATATATGTTTCTAAAAAAAGAATCAAATGCAAGTCCTGGTGTTGAAAAGTGTACTAACAAATAAAAAATTTACTAGAGGGATTCAACAGATGTGACTTTGCAGAAGAAAGAATTGGTGAATTAGAAGAAAGTTCAGTGGAAATTATCCAGCCTAAAGAACAAAATGCAGGGGTGGGGGAGAATAAGAAAATGAAGATTGTCAGAATCTTGTGCAGAATCACCAAGCAGACATCATGTGCATAATAGAAGTCTGAGAAAGAGAAAGAAGAAAAATATATGAAACAATAAAGGCTGCAAACGTCTCCAATTGGATGAAAAACATTAATCTGCATATCCCAAAAGCTTTAGGGACAGACTGTAAGTAGGATGACATTAAGAAAGTCTCTGACTGTCACCACAAATCTCTTGGGTACCAGTTTTTGTATGAAGCATATGTAAATTTTACAACCATAATGTGATGGAAAAAAAAAGAAAGTCTCACCAAGAAATATCCCAAATTAATGAAGGTCTGTGACAAAGAGAGAATTTTGAGAGCAGCAAGATAAAAAGAACTTGTAACATACAAAGGACTCACAATAAAATTAATGTTGACTTGTTATTAAAAACCAGTGAAGACAGAAAACAGTGGTATATTTTCAAAATGTTGAAAGAAAAGAAGTTTCAACCAAGAATTCTATATTCACCAAAACTCTCCTTCAGAAATGAAAGAGAAATTAAAATGTTCCCAGACTAAAAGAAATAATTTGCCACTAGTAGATCTGTACCTCAAAAAATACTAAATAGTATTTCTAAACAGAATTCATCAGACTGAAATAAAAAGACATTAGACATTAATTTGAATAAATATGAAGCAAAAATAAATATGAAGTCACCTATTGGTAAAGGTGACTACATGGGTAAATAAAAAGAACAAATATGTTTTTGTTTGTAATTATTTTCCTCTATCTGATTCAAAAACAACTGCATAAAGCAACAATTATAAAATTGTGTTTATCAATTTACTATACATAAATATATGGTTTGTGTGACAGTAGTAGCTCAAAGAATGTGGGAGGCTAAGTAAGAATATTGGATCAAAATTGTGGTGAACAATTGGAATCAAGTCAGTATTAAATCAAAGTAAATTATTTTAACATGTTAATTGCAATCCCAGGGACAACCACTATGGCCTATAAATACATAGGTCCAAGGAGTAAGGATAGCACTGATTAAAAGTACTTCATGGGGGGGGCAGATTGGGCAGGCACAGTGGCTCATTCCTGTAATCCTAGCCTTGTGGGAGGCTCGGGTGGGAGGATTGCTTGAAGTCAGGAGTTCAAACTAGTGTGAATGAGTACAAAACCTGTTTTTACTAAAAATAGAAAAATAAGCCAGACTTAGTGGTACACACTGGTAGTCCCAGATACTCAGGAGGCTGAGGCAGGAGGATCACTTGAACCCAGGAGTTTGAGGTTGCTATGAGCTATTGCAATGCCACTGTACTCTAGTTGGGGCAATAGAGCAAGACTCTGTCTCAAAAAAAAAATTAATTTAAAAAAAGTACTTCTTGATTCATTTGCAAAACATATTATTCCTACTCTGAAGTGGGCTCTGCTAATCCAGTAAGTGCCATTTACTGCTCAAGTTACTTAAAATCTTTTTGCATCAAGTATTTCATGTTTGAAATAATAATAATAAACCATTCCTTATGGTGTTATGAAATAACAGATGATGATTATCATTTGGAAATGTATATAAGGGAAGAAGGGTAGATAGTTAGATATGGAAGAAGTGTATTCAATGTTTATTGTTTTCTCACTTCTCTGCAGTCATTTCATCTTGTTAACAGCACCTTGATACACTTTAAGAGAGTTATTTTTTTCATACTGGGATAGTCTACACTTATCCATTTACTATCAGAACTGGGCAAGGGAGTACCAAGAAGCACCCAAGTGGGTCCTGTGGATGCCACACAAATTTCTCCCTGCCACCGTTGTGTAGAAACAGTAGCCCTAACGCCTCTTGACAATCATGGTCAACCACCACTGCCAGGCTGGTGACTCCTCTCTTCTCCTTCTTGCTCCTGGACATGAGAAACTAAAAATGTCAGGTAGTAGCCGTGCTTCCTGTTTAACAGGATCCCTACTATGTGCTGTGGAGAAAGTAGCCTCCCCTTGGGGACTAAGGCTTCTAACCCTACAGATCCCAAAGTCCTGGGAATGGGAAGCAGAACATCCCCTGAAGAGATGGGCTTTGAGGAAGTATGTAGTTTCCATTTGCATCTTCCCACATTCGATGTAAACTCCCAATTTGAGGAAATAGGAATACCAAATTATACTCATTTCAACATCACACTATTTTCATATTCATATGGGAAATTGTTGTATACCTATTTTTATTGCTTCATTTGAAATACCTAATTTTAAGTGCACAATGTTGGTCATGAGGGTAAGGAAAAGATTAGGGTAGAATAATACTGGGATTTTGAGTCCTCTATTTTTACATTTTATACATGTTTTGGGTATACAGGAAAATCCAGCCATTTTATCTCTTTTTAGTACATAAGCACATATTGTGTGCGGGAAAGACAGCCTGTAAATTCATTAAATTTGCGTTTTTTATCAGTTAGGTGAGTAGTTTACTAAAAACGGTATGTGTGCATGCATTATACAGGCAGGAAGGAAAGAAGAAAGTGCAGACTGGGGAACGTATTGATGCCGATCACCATGACTGCCCCTCCTACTCTATGAATTCCTACCTCCTGCTCATAAGAGCCCTTCAGGGTGGACACGTTTTCAATTTTGCTCGTGAATAAATTGGTGCCCGGAGAATGAGAAGTGGATATAACTTGACTAGAGTCATGTTTTCAAGTACAACTGGATGCTAAAATTGGACTCATTACATCTTGGATGGGCCAAGGACAACATCATATGCCAGAAACACTAAGAGATAGTAAATGAGTTCTCCTAGAATTCTCTGACATAAGATGGTTACTGACCAGTTGAGAAAGAAGGTTCCCTTGAAAAGAGTAAATGTCAGGAGTAGGGACAGCATTTTCCCTCACCTGGAGCTAAGTGAGGACTCTACCCAGGAAGGTCACCTGGGGAGACAAAGTAGCAGAGCACCCCTGGGGCTGAGGAGAATTCAGGGTCAGTGGGACAGAGAACACCATCCCAAAAAGTGCCAATGTCGGATGACATGTGAAACAGAAACTAGTTCTCTCTTCCTTCGATATATACCTGCTATCTAAAAAAGGGAGGCATGTTTGGTTTCTTTTTCTTTCTTTTTTTTGCCGTTTTTGGCCAGTGTTGGGTTTGAACCTGCCACCTCTGGCATATGGGAACCCTACTCCTTTGAGCCACAGGCACTGCCCAAGGGAGGCATGTTTTGAACCTAAGTGTACACCAAAGTCCAGGCTCTTTTTGTTACGCTATCTGGCAACATATTACATTTTTCTATAGAAATGAAGTTAGAATTTTAAGGTAAACAATGCGTAGAATTCTGCGTGTTTAATTTTTCTTAGAATAGAAAACTTTCCCCAGTACATTCGAAAGTTTCATTGTGTGTAATTTTTCAACCCATTACAAAACAATACTGTTGTGAAAACTATATAGTTTGTTAAAAGTGTCTCAGGTCAAAAAATTAAAATGAAAAACATGCTTCAATTTAAACTACTTTAAATATTATTTTATAAAAATAAATCTTAAAAGATAATAGTACAAATACTACAAGAGAGAGGTAATCCAGTTTATGTCATTTTGCATAGTCTGAACATCAGCATTAATGTAAAAACCAAACAATGAATGAGATCAGTCAATTTGTGAAATAGTGCTAATGAGCTATATGTTAATAAACTCGTTTCGTTATGTAAAAACTGATATAGACTGTAGTCATGTGAGAAGCCCTTATTCTCCTTGGGTGAGTAAAAGGAATTGAGAATAGAAAAGATTGATTTTTCATATTTTGTTTCAGGAAGTTATATGGAATATTAGTTTTCACTGATATTGGAATAATTTGCAAATAATTTCTGGATCAATTCAACTTAATAAAGAATTATCAAATGTTATGCTTTCCTCCTTTGATATTTCAAAGTAGATGTTGTTAAAAATATTAATTTCATATTATGAAGCAAAATGGACTGAAATTCTCTATAGGAGTCTTATTTTTTTCATGGTAGCACTTATTTTATTTAAAAAATGTATTAACATATAATTGTACCTGTTTATGAGGTACATAGTGATGGTGTGAAACATAACGTACCATGATCAGATCAAGGTATCTGTCATCTCAAATATTTACCATTTCTTTGTGTCGGAAACATTCCCTATCCTCCTCCAGCTAAGTGAAACAATGCATTGTTGTTAACTGAAGTCATCCTATGGTGGCCTAAGCCACTAGAACTTATTTCTCCTCTCTAGCCGTAATTTTGCGTTCTATAACAAATCTCTCCCTATTCCCCAGTTCCCTCTGACTTTCCCAGTCTCTAGCATCTGCTCTGTTCTACTTTTTATTTCTGGGAGATCAACTTGTCTTAATTTCCACATATGAGTGAGAGCCTGAGGTGCTTACTTTTCAGTTTCTGGCTTATTTCCCTTAACAGAATGCCCTCCAGCTCCAACCATGTTGCCTCCAATGACAAGATCTCATTATTTTTATAGCCAAATAACATCCCATTGTGCAGATACCACGTTTTCTTTATCCATTCCTCTGTTGTTGGACACCTCGGTTGGGTTCACACCTTAGCTATTGTGAATTGTGCTGCAATAAACATGTGTGTGCAGAGGTCTCTTCAGTATACTGGTTTCCTTTCCTTTGGATAAATGCCCAATAGTGGAGATATTGGATCATGTGGAAATTCTGTTTCTAGAAAAATCTTTTGTTCAGTTGTCCAAGAATGAGATACCAAGTGGCAAAACCATGTCTTTAACTGACCCATGCAGTGTGTTTACTCCGAGGAAAACCCTGAGGTTTTACTGCCTCTTAATGCAATACTCCACCTGCAGCTCCCTTGTCCATTGACCCTCTGTCCTTATCCCTATTTGTGCCAAGTCTGGTGACTTCAGTCCTTCCCTAAGCTCAGGATAGCTATACAAGCCTACCCTCTTCTAAACATCCCTGTTCAGGAATTGACGCTCTTGGGACACTTCTGTCCATGCTCTTTCCTACTCAAGGTACTTGCCTGTGCCTGGAGCTCATCGGTACGAATTGGCTAACTTGGTTCCCCATTCTCAGTAGCCATTTGAATTTTAGCAAGGACAATATTAGTGCTAATCTAATTATGGGAAGCTACCCATACTGGAGCGGAATTCTTCGATAAAGCAGAATTATTTTTTCTAGTTGACACTTGCCTATTTCATCCTCATCTGAGTAGCTTTAGGAGGTAGAAGAGGCAGCACTGAATAGGCTGGTCACCGCCTGAGTTTGCAGCCCCGTCACTTATTAGCTATGTGACCTCTTGAAACACTCATGAGCGTATTAAGCTTATTACACCTACCTGGTGGGTTCGTGGTAAGGATTAAACAAGCTCATGTGTGTAGAGTGCTTCTCCCGCACAGTAAACGCTCAGTAAAGGTTAGCTGTTAGTATTTCTAGTTATGTGTCATCTTGAAGCACTTGGGAATACTAACGAGTAGAATAGAACTCAGTCTTATTTTTAACGGTGAAGAAACACCTTCATGGATCTGGTTCAACTAGCAAAGGTTAAGTAATTACTAGACGGGAGCGGCCTGAAGAAGCACGTGACCCACGCCTTTCTGGTCTGGTGGCCAGGGGGTTGGCTGCAGGATTTTCTTATTAGCTGTTGCAAATTGCACTCTGCCTAAGATGATGGGGCCATGACTACGACTGCTGATCCGGTGCTTGGTGCTCCCTGTGAATGTGAAGGGAATAGTATTGTTTTCTTCGCAGTGAAAGGCAAAATTAGCTTCTGAATTGCAGTTTGCATCATAAAGAACAGTAGCACTCTTCACCGTGCCCTGCTATGCTAAATGCGTGATTAAATATCTCCATTCCTAGTCCCAGTACAATTTTTTTTTTTTTTGAGACAGAGCCTCAAGCCGTCCCCCTGGGTAGAGTGCCGTGGCATTACAGCTCACAGCAACCTCCAACTCCTGGGCTCAAGCGAGTCTCTTGCCTCCGCCTCCCAAGTAGCTGGGACCACAGGC
>CAUYTI010045355.1:0-13464 GCA_963575145.1 Galago senegalensis | reverse complement strand
GCCAGCCACGTACACCTAAGGTGGCGGGTTTGAATCCCCAGCCCGGACCCGCCAAACAACAATGACGGCTGCAACCAAAAAATAGCCAGGCATTGTGGCAGGTGCCTGTGGTCCCAGCTACTTGGGAGGCAGAGGCAAGAGACTTGCTTGAGCCCAGGAGCTGGAGGTTGCTGTGAGCTGTAATGCCACGGCACTCTACCCAGGGGGACAGCTTGAGGCTCTGTCTCAAAAAAAAAAAAAAAAAAAGAAAAAGAAAAAAGAAAATCTTTCCTAGGTTCGGCACCTGTAGCTGAAGCAGCTAAGGTGCCAGCCACATACACCAGAGTTGGCGAGTTCGAAACCAGCCTGGACCTACCAAACAACAATGACAAATACAACCAAAAAATAGCCAGGCATTGTGGCAGGCGCCTGTAGTCCCAGCTACTTGGGAGGCTGAGGCAAGAGAATCGCTTAAGCCCAGGAGTTGGAGGTTGCTGTGAGCTGTGACGCCACTGCACTCTACCCAGGGCGACAGCCTGAGGTTCTGTCTCAAAAAATAATAATAATAATAAAATATATATATATATGAAAATTTGTCCTGTTTTATTCTTTGCAAGATAGAAGGGCATAGACTGTATTATTTTGCACTTGCTCCTTATTTACACTCTTCCTTATATGCTTTGGTAGATAATCCCTGTCCCCAGTCCCCTTCCCAACAGATGATAGGAACGTAAATTTGCTTTATTCATCAGTTCTACTAGTCACCAGCACAGGCTTTCAAGTCAGATCTGTATCTGAGTCTCAGCTCTGCCACTTTCTATCTGCATTGGTCTTGGACAAGTTTTTAGATTTATCTATGCCTTAGTTTTCTCATCTGTGAAGTGAGGATATTAATGTCCACCTCACAAGGTTGTTATAAGAAATAAAGGAGATGTGTGTTATAAAACACTTCAAATAATTCCTGACAGAGTAAGTACACTATGAATGACTGTTGTTATTTATATTTTCAGTCACCCCAGGCATGGCTATAACACCTAATTTCGTGTAATTTTGGCCTCAGTGTTTATTTGCTTTTGCTTGTTCAACCTCACTTTAACTCAAATGATACAGAGTGATTACCCAGGCATTACATACCAGGCATTGAGTCACACCAAAATGGAAAAAACACCATCTTTCCCCTAAAGGAGCTTAGAGTCCAGTAGGGAAGACAGGGGAGTAAGCTCATAGTTCCAAAATGCTGTAGAATATTGCATGGGAAAATAGAAGGAAAAGCAAGGTTCAGAAGTGGTACAGAGGAGGAAGTGGAATGTTTCATCTGGAAGGTTTAGGAAAGGATTCATAAAAGAGGTAAAACAAGAATGGAATTTGACAGAATGAATGTTTGCCAGTGGTCAAGGAAAATAGGGGCTTTCCATGCAAAGGGAGCAGCTTGTGCAAAAGTACAGAAGTATGAAGCATCATTGTCTATGGGGGTGACTGATGTGGTATAAATTAGCTGGGTGTGGTTAGGTGCACGCCTGAAGTCTCAGCTACTCTGGAGGCTGAGATGGGAGGATCACTTTAACCCAGGAATTTGAGGTGGCTATGAGGTAGGCTGATGCCATGGCACTCTAGCCTGGGGCAACAGAGTAAGATTCTTATCTCAAAAAAAAAAAAAAAGTTAGGAATGGTTTGGGGAACCAGTCCAAGCAGTGTCTTTGATGCCCCACTAAGGAGACTGGACTGGAAGTGGTGGGCGATTTCTTTTTCTGTATCTGTCATTCTTTGCTTCTAGAGGTTGGGATCCTTGCCCAAATGGCCACCACATCTCCAGCCTCTCTCTTACTGCGTGGCACCTAAAAGGGCTCAGTAAAAGGGATGGCAAATTCCTGACCCCACTGCCAATTGTTGACTCAGTTGGGAAAGACGTGCACAAAACCAGTTGTCCTCTCTCTTAACCTCTTTCTGACCAGGAGGGGTTAGGCACAGCCATTTCCTCTTTGTGCAGTATTGTAAGGTAGGGGAAGTATGCCTTGACCTTTTAAAGACAATACTAATGTAGCCTTGCCAATCTTATAACTTCTGAGTCAAAGTATTGGTCTAGTCTCTATCCCTTTGGGAGAATCTCAGAGGCTGCTGATGTGGACATAATTCATACTAAAATCTTTTCATTTGCAGTTTCTTTAAAAATAGAGTCAGCACAATCACTAATGAGCCCTTCTTCCCTACCCTTGAAGGAAATGGCCTGGAACTTCTCTTACCTTCTGGCCACTTGTTAATTTGGTTCTTATATCACCCTTCACCCCCAGCCCCAGCCCCACCCTGGGGGAAATTATTTATTGGACAGATCCCAGCAGGCTCAGGCGCAGGTCTCCGCCTCTGCAGCTGGGGTTATAAATAACTACCAAAGCTAAACAGTCAAATAACCACATTTTGAAAATTGCTTAAAAAATCACTCTGATCCTGATTCAATAGCAGTTCTCTTCCTACCCCTGCCCTTCATCTCCCCCCCTTCCTCCACCTCTCTGCCTTCCTTGCCTGATCCAGGCTCCCTAGGGAAGGCAGTGGGGCACAAAGCTGTCTTATGATGAAGACATCCTTTTCCATATTTGATGGGGCTAAAGCCCTCCAGGGCTGTAGTTATAGTTACAAGATGTTGTTATGGCAGCAGAGGCCTCAGGGCAACATATGTTCCTCACTGGTAATTGGGTTTTCCTTAGCAGACTGTCTCTCCCTGGGTTCTCCATGCCCAAATTCACTTACCAAGAAGACCAGGGAATCACCATTGTGAATAGGCCTTCATTTTTTGATTCCAGCAAAAAATAAAGTTCCTATTTCCCAGACTGAAATGTACCCAGTAACCATGGGTTGAGACATTTAAACTGTAGGCATTTTCATTTATTCATTCAACAAATATCTTTATCCAGCACCTGATATGTACTAGGCATTGGGCTGGAAGCTGAGTAGACACTGAATAAACATGCAGTCCTTCCCCTCTGTCAATTTAGGACAAATGTGTATAGGAAGGAGCTAGAAGAGTATGACTTTCACCTCCCCTCAACGCCCTTCTCCTTTTCAAAATTAATTAACCCAGTGTAATAAGACTAAATACCTTTTTTTCTTTTTTGAGACAGAGTATTAAGCTGTTGCCCTGGGTAGAGTGCCGTGGCTTCATCATAGCTCACAGCAACCTCAAACTCTTGGGTGCAAGCTATTTTCTTGCCCTAGTTTTTCTATTATTAGTAGAGACGGGGTCTCGCTCTTGTTCAGGCTGGTCTCAAACTCCTTAGCTCAAGCAGTCTACCCACCTCAGCCTACCAGAGTGCTAAGATTATGGGCATGAGTTGCCACAACCAGCCACTAAATATATTGTTAAGGAAAGTAAAAGACATCCTTAATCTCACTGCTGCCCCAAAGCTATTTTTATCCTTTATATATTGCCTTCTAGTCTTTCTCTACATGTATACATTTTATGTACCCATTTTTTAAATTTTCAGATTTTTTAGCTGGGTGTAGTGGCTTATGCCTGTAATCCTAATACTTTGGGAGGCTGAAGGCAGTGGATTGCTTAATTTCAGGAATTTGAGACCAGTCTGAGCAAGAGTGAAACTCCCTCTCTACAAAAAATAGAAAAACTTGGGCAGCATCTATGGCTCAAAGGAGTAGGGCACCAGCCCCATATACCGGAGGTGGTGGGTTCAAACCTGACCCTGGTCAAAAACTGCAAAAAACAAAAGAAAGAAAAGAAAAACTAGCTAGGCATTATAGTGTGCACCCATAATCCCAGCTACTTAGGAGACTGAGGCAAGAGGATTACTTATGCTCAACAGTTTGAGGTTGCTGTGAGCTGTGACGCCATGGTATTCTACTCAGGGCAACCGAGTAAGATTCTGTCTCAAAAAAAAAAATTTTTTTTTTGACCGAGGCTGGGTTTGAAGCCGCCACCTCTGGCATATGGGGCCAGCGCCCTACCCTTTTCAGCCACAGGTGCCACCCATGTCTCAAAAATATTTTTAAAATACAAATTTTTAAATTTTTATGTATTTATTTTTCAGAGGCAGAGTCTTACTGTGTTGCCCTGGCTGGGCTCAAGTGATCCTCCCACTTCAGACAGTAGCTGGGACTACAAGCACAGGCCACTACTCCTGGATATTTATTTATTTATTGTAGAGATGGCGTCTCACTTGTTGCTCAGGCTGGTCTCAAATTCCTGGCCTCAAGCTATCCTCCTGCTTCTACCTATGTGCACATTTTAATACAGATGCACTTGTTGCTTACATGAAACTTTGTATTTTATATATATACTCAACATTTGCCATATTTCTGTATATAGTAGAACCTCTGTAAGTTGACCACCCAAGGTCAACATACTGTAACAAACTGGTCAACATATGGAGATGGTCGACATAAGGAACTAGGCCTACACTACTGATATGTATATGTAGAGCATGTCCGGTCTATGAATATTTGGTCAATTTAAGAAGATGGTCAATGTAGAGAGGTAGTCAATTGTGGAGGTTCTACTACAGTTCTCATAGTCATAACCATAATCGGTATGTGACATTATACTATGGTGCAAGAATGTAATGTGCTCTCATTCCCCTGATGTGGGGTTACTGAATCTGTTTGATGTCAGGTAATGCTCTGGTGAGTGTGAGCATGTATTTATAGCTCTCTTCTGCCTCTTATATATTGCTTTATAATATAAAGCAAGTCTTCCTTCCCTGAAGACTTGCACAAATTTACAGCATCACCATTAGTGTGAGGTGTCATTTTAAGTCATTGTTCCCCAAACTTAGTATTACCTCTTTTTAAAAGTCCTACAATTTTAATAAAAATGAAAACAGCACTTCAGCACTTTTTATTTCTAGTGAAATGTACTTCAGTCTTTCATGTGTTTAGTTGTAGTTCTATTTTCTCTTCTGTGAAATCCTAGTCGTTACTAATTTCTCTACTGGGTTTTTGATGATTTCCTTTTAAGTTTGAAAGACAGATAGGTCGATGCTTTTTCTGAGCCACATTCAATTATATACCAGAGTCATTAGGTGACAGAACATTTGCTTCATAAGTATTTCTTTAGTGTTTTTCCCCACTCTCCTTCTGGCATCCCAATTATATCTAGTAGTAAACTCTGTCAAATACATGTGCTATTGAGAAAGAGCAAGACTGTAAACAAAATATGTAGGTGGTGTGGTTGAAAGCAGTGAGGAGGCAGGTTATGTCTTATCCCAGCCAAATGCTGAGTGGCCACTTTCCTAGCCATGGTCACTCTTGCCCATTATAAGAACCTCAAAGACAGTTCTGTAGACACTATTTTCCTAGTGACTGGGAGAAACTAGAAAGTTTCCCAAACCAATCAACTGCAGGATGATGAAAAAATGGCCCTGCATTCTGCCTTATGTAAAATGTGGGTCTTTTTATTTGTTGGGAGATGCTTTCCCAGGAATGGGTCCCTCTGAGTCATTTACATATGCTTACCCAATCTCCCTTGTGACTAAATGTACCCAAATGTGAATCAACTGGCCAGTGTGAGGGATGCAGGCCACAACTAGGAAAGACATTTTCTCTATTTAAGGCAAACCAGCCCATATGTGGTTCAGACCCACAACTTTGGACTTCTTAGTCTTGCTCTGACCAACTGAGGTTACTTACACCAATCTAATCTCAGGGATTAAGGATGATTTTCCTGCTATTCTGGAAATTACACAAAGATGATTGGGCATCTGGTCATTTTATTAACTACCTAGCCTTGCCAGCAGATGTCACTACACCAAACTATTCTCCAAAGATATGACTGGAAGGAAGGGCTTCAGAAATGCCAAGTCCAAGCATTAGGACCCTGTTCTCCCACAGCTTCCATTAATAGCTGGAGAACTATCAAGGATATCTGTATATACGTGGTTTCCAACAGTACTGAGGCTTAACTCAGGTCAAGACTCAAGACTCTGGGCCAGGCGCAGTGGCTCACATCTTTAATCCTAGCACTCTGGGAAGCTGGCTTAGGAGTTCAAGACCAACCTGAGCAAGAAGGAGACCCTGTCTCTACTAAAAATAGAAAAACTACCTGGGTGTTGTGGCAGGCACCTGTAGTCCCATTACAGGTCCCTCCTACTTAAGAGGCTAAGGCAGGTGGATCACCTGAACCTAGGAGTTTGAAGTTTCTGTGAGCTAGGCTGATACCAAGGCACTCTAGCCTGGGTAAAAGAATGAAACTGTATAAAAAAAAAAAAAAAAAAAAAGACCCGAAGACTTTGGGCAGAGTCAGAATTCTTATCCAGGGACCTTCTCCAGATTGGGTGGGGAGCACAGCTGCTATAGGGAGGGTGGCAGGGTATGTAGACCATTTAAATGGGGGGGGGGTGCATATGATAGAGTTATCTAGGAACAAGAGCCATAGTCTTGGGGCTGTTCCAGACATCACTGTGGAACTGATACCTCAGGCCAAACACTCCACCCACCCTCCACCCTGCCCTTCCATGTACACTGGCAGGGGCCATCCCTCTCCTGAGGGCTGTAGCCTGGGACTGATCCATGAATTTGCTCCCCCCCCCACCAAGCCAGCCAGTCATAGCCACATTATGCCAGGGCACTGGGAAAGTTCCTAGTAGTTTTAGTAGTTTAGACCATCATTACTGGTGTCCTTCAAGACAATAATAAGGAGGATTAGTAATCTGGGGGAAAGAGCCATTGTCAGCTCTTCTGTAAAGACTTTCATTGTGTGTGCTTATCCATGGTGGGGATAAAGACCCAAATCCTTTCCTGGCCTGTAGTGTCCTATGTGGTCTGTCCTCTGGCTAACTCTCCAAGCCCATTCCACACAACTCTGCCTCATTCTCTGTGCTGCCTTCCCATAGTTCTTGGAAGTTCACTGATTCCTTCTATAATACCTCAGGACCTTTGCACATATTCTGTTCTGCGTGGAATGTTCTTCCCTCATACTCTTCTTAACCAATTTCCACTAATCTTTCAGATGTTAGCTCAAATGTTATTTCCCTAGGAAACCCTTCCCTGAACTCTCTGGACTAGACTAGATCGAGGCCCTCACTGCCCACTCTTACAGCACCTTGCACTTCTCTTCCTAACACTACTCTCAGTTGGTACTCATACATTATGTGAGTGGTATTTGCTTTTTTTTTTTAGATAGAGTCTCACTTCATTACTCTGGGGTTGAGTGCTGTGGCATCATCGCTCACAGCAACCTCAAATTCTTGGGCTCAAGCAATCCTCTTGCCTCAGCCTCCTGAATAGCTGGGACTTAGGGTGCTTGCCACAATACCCAGCTAGTTTTTCTATTTTTAGTAGAGACAGGGTCTCATTCTTCATGCTTAGGCTGGTCTTGAACTCATGAGCTCAAGCAATCCACTACCTCAGCCTCCCAGAGTGCTAGGATTACAGCTGTGAGCCACCAAGCCTAGCCTGATATTTGCATTCTTTACCTTCTGTCTTCCCAACACGCCGGAATGTACATTCTATAAGGGCAGTGTTCATTTTACTTTTGCATTCTCAGTACCTAGCAGCATGCCATTCATTCATACTATTGAATGGCAAGTGGATAAATGAGGGAAGCTAGAAAACATACTCTTACTCTTGCCCATACATTTATATAGTATTTACATATAGTGCCTAGTTGTGGTCACTTTACCTGCTAAGGAAGAACATATCAAGAGTCCACAGAAAGTCATCTAAATTGATCTAACTGGAGATTACTAGATGAGGCAACATTAAGAAGATCATGAGGGCCGGGAGTGGTGGCTCATGCCTATAATTCTAGCACTCTGGGAGGCCAAGGCAGGTAGATTGCCTGAGCTTACAGGTTCAAGACCAGCCTGAGCCATAGCAAGACCTCGTTTCTTAAAATAGCCAGGCATTGTGGCAGGTGCCTATAGTCCCAGCTGCTTGGGAGGCTGAGACAAGAGGATCTCTTGAGCCTAAGAGTTTGAGGTTGCTGTGAGCTATGACAGCACAGTACTCCACCAAGCGTGACAAAGAGAGACTCTGTCTCAAAATAAAAGAAGATCATGAAAGAGCTGAGCTCAGGAACTGGATACCCACCTGGGCAAGAGTGAGACCCTGTCTCAACTAAAAATAGAAAAACTAGCTGGGCATTGTGGCAGGCACCTGTAGTTCCAGATATTTGGGAGACTAAGGCAAGAGGCTCGCTGAAACCCAAGAATTTGAGGTTACTGAGCTATATATGATGCCACGGCACTCTACCTAGGGTGACAGAGTGAGACTCTGTGTCAAAAAAAAAAGAAAAGAAAAGAAAATCTTGAAAAGATGGAAGCCGAGGTTATGATCTGTGTATATGAAAATTTAAAGAGGAAAAGTGAAGATTTGTTTACCAAATCCCTAAGGGAAATCTTTTGAAAACTAGACTGTAGATTCCCCAGAGAAGAGACTGTGTATTAATTATCTCTATTTCCCCAAGACCTAGCACAATGCCTGGCACATAGGAAGGGCTTAAGAAATGTGTGTTGAACTATTTTGTTGTTAAAGCTTAAAGGAGATAGACTTGGGTCAAGGGGTAAATAAGGTAGTATGCAATTATTCACTTGGGAAACCTCAGAAGCAAAAAAAGAAAAGTATGAATAGGGTCAAGAAGGGAGAGTTCCTTTACATGTATAGACAATAGCTACACAATGGACTGTTTCAGGGACATTAGGGCCATTCAAGGCCTCTCCTTTGACCTTTTGAGATCATCCTTATGAAGGGCAATTACCGTGAGCTCTCACAAAATGCATCTTCTTTCCACTAGTAGGGACCACAATCTAAACATGTAAATCATTGCTCTCACCATACCCCAGCACCTCAGTATTACCTCCTTCAGTGCCCAGACTCTTGGGCATAGGTGCTGTGGGTCCCTTGGGCATATTCTATTGTTTCCCACCAGAGAAGGAAAATCCCAGAAATGGTGCCCTGCAATCAGAAGTAAAAATGGCTGCATCTCTCAGGGCAACCAATGCCTGGGCTTGGTATTCCTGGGCCCACAGCAGGGAGGCCATTAGCCCAGTCCCAAGAATCCCTGCAACCAGCATCCCTGGCATGTAGCCTTCCATCCCTGGCACTTAACCCCCTGGCCCCATAAGAAGGGACATTTCACATAGTTTTTCTTGGAACCATGGAGGGTTCAAAAGAATTCTTGTATATTAAAAAAATAAATCCTCCAAAAACAGCTATTGAGCTGCTTGACCTCACTTATTTCTTCCCTCTCCCAGCAGTGTAAAGCTCAAAGAAAAGGTTGAGGATTTGGATGTGTGTCCACTAGCCTCAGGCCAGCCAGTTCCAGTGTTTTCACACAAGGTAGACCAGTGCCTTGGACCCCAGGAGGGGTGACGGCTGCATCCTGTCCATAGCTGGGTCTAGAGGCACAGGCATCAAGAAAATAGATACCTTGACTCTTGTCAGTAGTGTGCAGAATTCTTCATGGAAACTAGGCTCAGGGCTTCCTCTCCTGGGCTTGCCACTCCTTCCCTTCCAGCAACCTATAAATCATTGAGTATTAAATACTGTCTGGAGGACCCTGCTCCCCCACCCCTGCCCTGAGGCTCCCTGCCAGGCAGAAGGCTGCAAACTAAGCAAGGAGAAAAGAGAGAATGGGCAGCAGGCAGGGGTGCCCATCATTTATCAAGCAAACACAGCGGTCAGTCACTCTTCCCAGCAGTATTCTGGCAGGCTGGGCAGGCGACACAGCCAGTGTTTTCTGGCAAAGGAGAGCACAGTCCAGCAAGAGTTCCCCCATTTGGCTGCCCCACCCCAAAAGTGGGGAGCCAGAATCAAGGGGTGAGTCTTTTTCACTTTGGATTTTTGATAATTTCAGAAGAAACACATTTCCAGTCCTGATTCATTCTTACATTCTCTCCCACTCTCTTCCACCAAGTCTCCCCCAGGCCCTCCTTTTAAAGCTTCTCTTTTGACCCCACGAAGGGCTTTCTCACTTTCCCTGGCACACTGCTAAAGTTTCTTAGGAGTCCTGGCTCCCTTACTCAGGCAGGCTTTCTGAAAGGGCAGCACCATCTTCCTCTTTTAATCCTTCTCCAGTTTCTTTTTCATGGAACCCCCTCTCCCCTAAACTCCCCCATCTTCCTTTCCTTCCTAAGGTAGGAAGCTTAGGGAAGAGGAATGGATTTGGTCCTAGGCTAGTCCACTGGAGACAAAACATGTTGGTAATGCTTTCACAGAGTTCAACTCCCATACCAGGGGCAACTAGAACCTACCAGACTTACCTCCATAATTTCCTAACACTGTAAACAAAATCAGAGTTCTAGAGAGTTTAGAGCTCAAAAAGGTGAAAGGGAGCTAGAGGTAAGGGTTATGGCATGATTGGTCTGTATTTCTAACTTGTCTATGTCTGGGTCCCTCTCACCTAGTATATTGATCACCCCAATATTGGTTATGCACTCAATCTTTGAAAGCAGTTGACCTGTCACTTCTAGCTATCATCAGTATGTTTCCTAACTTCTCTGAGCCTCAGTTACCTGAATGGGGATAATTATATCCACTGTGTAGGGTAGTCAGGAGCCTGATTAATTGAGACCACGTGTACAAGTTGCTTAGCCTATTGTAAGGGCCCAGTAAGCTTTCACCAGTGTCGTGCAGCAGGGGTATGTGGCCTGTAGCATCGTAGTAGTTACATTACTTTCTGGAGCCCTGGTGTCACTGTCTCCACAGGTGATGGGGATTTCTTGGCCATTCTGAGGAATGCAGACCCACCACTGGTTCAGGAATCCCAGAGTTGCTACCTGGGGGAAGAATTCAGACTTGAGTGTATAGGACCAAGAAGTTGACAGAATTGGTGTCTAATTTTATTAGATGTGCTGCTATAGTGAACAACAGGGTTGATATCTAAACTTTGACGTGACATTCTGGGCAAACACCCAGGAGGCCAGAGAACTGGATGGAGCTTTTGGGTGGTACTTCCAGGTGCCAGTTATGTGATATTATCAGAGTGGCAAGGAAGAAGCAAGTCTAAGCTGCTTCCTACCCCAGCAGAATACAGGCTACTTTGTAGGCTGCCAGGCCTTTGCCAAAGTTGAATGGAAGCAAGGGTCACAGAGGCCACTGGTGGAATGTACTGGAACATTCCAGGCCTTTCCACTGCACAACACAACTCCTCAAAGTCATTGAGCCATCAGGGGCTTCCAGAACTGGGTACAAGTTCCTCAACCTCTACCATACACAGCAGGAGAAACCACCTGCTCTGACAGGAGCACTGTTCCAAGTGCCACCAAGTTACTAAGTGGGAGAAGTGTCAATCACCCCTTGGGGACTTTTTCATTATCTAGAGAGACTTGGCTGCCAAGCCATTTTGTTGAACCAGAGCCATCTTGTGGAATAGATGTGTTAGGTACAGGAAATGCACAGGAAAAGCCAGGCTGAGACACCTAAGTTGGGTGGGATGTTTAAGTAGGCTTCATTCTTTCAGTCAGATGCAGATTTACAATGACTCGCATTAAATTACTCACAGCCTGTTACTTGCACAGACCCCTTCAGAGGCCCTGTACCTATTTTTTTTTTTTTTTGAGACAGAGTCTTACTATGTTACCTTCCATAGAGTGCCTTGGTGCTCACATCAACCTCAAACTCTTGGGCTTAAGTGATTCTCTTGCCTCCGCCTCCCAAGTAGCTGGGATTATAGGCACCCACCACAACGCCTGGCTATTTTTTTTTTTTATTGCAGTTGTTGTTGTTTGGCAGGTCCGGGGCTGGGTTCGAGCTGGCCAGCCCCGGTGTATGTGGCTAGCACCCTAGGCACTGAGCTACAGGCGCCACAACCCGGTACCTAATTCTATATTTATAATTTTTCTTTTCTTTTCTTTTCTTTTTTTTTTTTTTTTGCTCTTTTACTTAAAAAGGAACCCCGAACATTATTGAGGAAAAAAAAAAGAAAAACATCAGGCCTCACAAAACCTGAGGCCTTCCCTACTTTCAGTCTGTGGGGCTTTTATCCTCAACTTTCAGGAATGGATCAGCAATATTAGTTGGAGAAAATAGTTAAATAGGCTCGGCACCCTGTAGCACAGTGGTTACAGCATCAGCCACATACACCAAGGCCGGCGGGTTTGAACCCAGCCTGGGCCTGCCAAAACAACGACAACTGCAACCACAACAAAAAAATAGCTGGGTGGCTAGGCCTCACACCTGTAATCCCAGTACTGTGGGAGGCTGAGGAGGGAGAATTGCATGAGCTCAGGAGTTCGAGACTTGCTTGAGTGAAAGTGAGACCCCAACTCATGAAAAACATGGAAAAACCCAGCCAGGTGCTGTGGAGAGCACCTGTAACGCCAGTGGCTTCCAGAAGCTGAGGCAGTGAGATGTGAGTCTGAGGTTGCAGTGAGCTACCACGCCACTACACTCTGCTCAGAGTGTTGAGTCTCAACAACAACAACAAAAAATGGCCGGGCATTTGGGCAGGTGCCTGTGGTCCCAGCTACTTGGGAAGCTGAGGCACGAGAATCGCTTAAGCCCATGAGTTTGAGGTTGCTGTGAGCTGTGATGCCACGACACTCTACCCGGGGCAATATAGTGAGACAATGTCTCAAAGAGAAAAGAAAAGAAAGAAAGAAAATAGTTAAATAACCAATATTGACTCAACTTTGCTGGATGCAGTGGTTTGCATTAGTTGCTAATAAGAAATACCAGAGCTAATTGTTCCCTTTTCTCAGAGTTGGGGAGAAAGGACAAACATATAAAATGACTTAGGAGAAATTGTAAAGTTACCTGTAAACCAGTATGAAATTAGGGGCTATAAACACAACACCCAAGTCTTGAAAGAATCAGTGGCTGTTGAGGTCAATTGAGGAATGTTTGGAGGGTGTGAGGTTTAACTGGAAGTTGAATCGTGGCAGGGCAGGGAGAAATCTCATTTACCAAAGCACAGAAAATAAAACTGAGTAAGAACCTGTGGTGATATTTTGCAGTTACCGCTATAGATATTACTTTTGGTTCTAAAAATAATCTCTGGAGCCTATCCCCTAGGTCTAAAGGAAATCAGACTATAGACCAACTTTCTTTTTTTCTTTTTTTTTTTTTTTTTAGACAGAGCCTCACTTTGTTACCCTCAGTGGTATCACAGCTCACAGCAACCTCAAACTCTTAGGCTCAAGAGAGTCTCTTGTCTCAGCCTCCCAAGTAGTTGGGACTACAGGCACCCGCCACAACACCCGGCTATTTTTAGAGATGAGGTCTCACTCTGCCTCAAGCTCATCTCAAACTTGTGTGCTCAGGCATCCACCTGCTTCAGCCTCCCAGAGTGCTAGGGTTACAGGCGTGAACCACGTGCCCAGCTATGGACCAACTTTCAAAGCATTCGTCTCTTCTGTTACATTTATCATATATTTGAATCTGGTTTTGATCTCTTCTCTTTTGTTTTTTTTTTTTTTTTTTTTTGAGACAGAGCCTCAAGCTGTCACCCTGGGTAGAGTGCTGTGGCATCACAGCTCACAGCAACCTCCAACTCCTGGGCTCAAGCGAGTCTCCTGCCTCTGTCTCCTAAGTAGCTGGGACTAC
>CAUYTI010045352.1:0-29145 GCA_963575145.1 Galago senegalensis | reverse complement strand
TTGCATGTTTAAATTAGGCTTCTGTCCGGCTAGATTTCTCTGTAAATCAAAGGTTGCATTCAGCTTTACACTCAGGTGTCAATTCTAACCTCTGCCCACCCACTGCAGTTGTCTCAGTCGCATTAGCCCCTTGAGGGCTGGTGCTCCACCCAAGAAAGTTAAGTGCGCCCTGCCTGTGGCTGCTGTCCAGGATGGCGTGCCGCTTGGGATGCCATCGTTTCTGCACTGGCGTCCCCGGAGCTGACTCTCCTCTCCTCACACCTGCACCACAGTCAGCACAGAACAGCACCAGCCCTTTCCCCCTCCACTTCTCTCAAGGAGATGCCCAAGAATCAGGACTCCATAGGTAATAAACCTCCAGATCTCAGAGTGGGTGGGTGGGTACTCCTCGGAGTTCAATGTTGCATGTGGGGAATATATACAGATTTATACAGTTTTACAGTTTTATGCCTGGCCAGAGGGTGCCGTGGCATGCCAGCAGGTGTAGGAGGTCTAGTTTTTAGGGGGTCTCTCCCGTGGAATATAGTGGGAGGAAGTTTGAACTCTGCTCGCTTGTTTGCATGGAGTAAACTGTGAGCCCTTGTTGTGGGGGAGGAGACTCCCGTCTGCTTGGTGGTGAATTTTGTACCTTTTGGTTGTATTTTTGGGGTCACAGCTCACCTCAGGAAGGTTGAAGTGCGCTCTTCAATCTTCTCTCTTGTCTCTGCTCCAAACCATCAGGTAATTTGCTAAGCTTCTGTCCTTTCAGCCTCCTTCTGGACCAGAGCTGCTGTAAAAAGCTGGCTGCAGTCCTCCATCTTGGCTCCGTCCCCGTCCAGCTACTTATTTCTAATCTTACTTTGAATGTGTTTAATTTTTGAAAATAGTTGTTCACAAATGTAGGTGCTACCAAAGAGTGATGACATGAATAAGGCATAGTTATGAAGTGAAGAGAGGACCTATAAAATCCAGTTAAGAGACATGATAATTTTTTTTTCCTTAAGTTGAATGTCAAATTGCAGCTATTTGCACTCCATTTGAAAATTGGCAGATAGCATATTTATGTAGGCTAAAAATGGAGTCACAAATGCACCAAAATATTATTTTTTCAGAAATTTTGAAATATTTTTCTTATTTTTGTATCAAATAAAAAAGCAAGGCTGCGTATTTTTCATGTTCATAGGACTGTGTTTCACCTACATGTTCAAATGTATAAAATTGATGGGAGGGGACAAGATGGCTAACTAGAACCAACTTTCCACAAACGCTTTCATCCAGAAGGAGAGAGAACGGACAGAAGTTTCCTAAGAAAGCTGATGTTTTGGAGCTGAGCTAGAAGAGAAGATTGAGAAATGCACATCACCCCTGCGGAGGCAAGCTACAACCACAGGAAATCAAACTATAGGTACAAAACCCATTCCCAGGCAGATGTGAGTCCCCTCCCACATAAGAATGGCTCACAGTGAACTTTCTACAAACAAGAAGGCAGAGTTCAGATCTCTTTTTTTTATCCTACGGGAGAAAGCTGCTACAAACTGGATCTCCTTCCCCAGAAAGATCCCACTTGAGGGCCTAGGCATTCTCCTCCCTGGCACAAAGCTGAATATATATTATACCTGCAATTCTAAACTCCCATTCCAACCCTCCACCCCCACACTGTGGTCTGGAAGCCTGTCCCCTGTGGAGTCCAGATTACTGGGCAATTTCTTGAGAGGTACAAGCATAACGTGAGCTGCTACAAGTCTGTGCTGAAACAGCTGCACAGGCATAAAGTGGGGGCTGTGGAGTGAGGGAGCCAAGCAGGAAAGAGAGTAACATGGCCTGCCATAGAGCACAGAGGTTGTGGCGGCAACAGGGCTCACACCCCAGGTCGCATTTTGGAGAAACACTTCCCATTTCTCTTGGCAAGCATAGGGAGCCATGCCTCTACCCCAGGGGCAGCCATGGTGGAGCAGAACTGGGACAAAACACAGGCTCCATGAACTGTGGATATGCCTGCAGTGGTACCTACCAAGGCAGGTGCTGCCAGGAATGAGACAAGAGTATGCTCAGTGCACAGTGGTGACACTCACCCAGGGCAAGGCTGAGGCAGAGATGCACCCTCTCTGAGCTATAATTACACCTGGCACACCACAGAGTTCAGCAGAGATGGAGACACAAAGTCCCTGAGAATACATGAAGCTGTGGCACCAGAGCAGGGTGGAGAAGCTGTTGAACACTAGAGGGAGCCAGGGAGCCGGGCTTCAGACACATGAGGTTGCTCTGGTGGCAGACTATTTCACGTAGGAGGCACTGATCACCCTTTTCTCAAGCAGTCCCATTTCCCTGTCATTTCCACCCACTGAAGGGATCTGTGCCACAGCCCTGTGGGGCTACCAGTGGTGGTGTGAGGCTATGGCATAGGATGGAGAAGGAGGCATCAATTCCTCTGGCCTGACTCTTGGCCTGGGTGAACCTTCCCATCACCTTGACCACCAGAGAGAGCCATACTCCAGCATCTTAGGTTTCTGAGTCCAAGTTGCTTGTGGAACCCTACCACCAGGTTGCCACTGACTGAACTCTGGCAGTTAAGCAGTGATTTGAACTGCCTGGGATAATTGCTTTTGGAACTATTGACTTGGGCACTCCATGCAGGGACCCTCCAAGGTTGAACCGATGTTGTGTTGAACTGGGATGGAATGTCTCCTCCTGCAATAGGCGCTGAGAAGGGGTGGGGGACTCTCAGGCTCCTGTATATCCCCCTTATACAGGGGGATAGCTGAGATTTTATCCTTATCTTGTGACTCAATAGGACTAGATATTGGCTGTCTGACTACAAATCAGAGCCAGCTATCTCTATTACACTCTGGTTCTCAGAGTCTCTATCTGTAGGTCTGAAAGTGACCTTTGTAAAGCTGGAAGGAAAAAAACACAGTCACTAATCCCTGCTCTTTGGGGTTTGTTTGTTTGTTTGTTCTTTGAGATGGAGTCTCACTTTGTTGCCCTCAGTAGAGTGCTGTGACATCACAGCTCACAGCAACCTCAAACTCTTAGGCTTAATCAATTTTCTTGCCTCAGCCTCCCAAGGAGCTGGGACTACTGGTGCCCAGCTATTTTTTGATTGTAGTTGTCATTGTTGTTTGGCAGGCCCAGGCTGGGTTCAAACATGCCAGCCTGGAGTATGTGGCTGGCACCCTAGCCATTAAGCTACAGGCGCCAAGCAACCCCTGCTTTTGGTAAAGGGCTAGTTAACTACATTCCTGGAACCCCCAAATTCAGTCACACCCTTCCAGTTTTGATACCCAAACTATGGAAATTAAGCATGGAGTGGAACCAGAGGCAGAACTCTGGCAACATGAATAAGAGCAAATCAACTCCCCCAAGAAATGACAAAAGGGATACATCAGAAGATGCCGTTCATAAGCAACTGGCTGAAATGTCAGAAATAGAATCCATAATATGGATAGCAAATAAGATGAATAAATTAAAGGAAAAAATGTATATTGAAATCCAAAAAGTTGTACAAAAGTTATCTCAAGAAGTAAATGAATTCAGACAAATTTACCAGGGACATAGACATAATGAGAAAGCAGACAGCAGAGCTCAGTGAAATGAAAAAAGTATTCTAGGAGCTCCAAAATTCAGTAGAATCCCTCAGTAATAGAGTGGATCAGGCAGAAGAAAGGATTTCTGAAATCAAAGACAAAGCTTTCGAACATGACCAAACATTCAAAGAGGCAGACAGATGGAGAGCAAAAATTGATCTTTCCCTGACAGATTTGTAGGACCACTCCAAAGGATCAAACATTCATCTTATAGGAATTCCTGAAGAAGAAAAGGATGGTCCCAAAAGTACAGATGCTTTACTCTAAGAGATTATGGAGTAGAATTTCCCAAGCATTGCAAAGGATACTGAAATTTAGATAGCAGACAGTTTCAGAACCCCACTATGACTCAAATCAAATAAATAGTCTCCTAGGCACACTGTAATTAACTTCACCAACGTTAAGATGAAGGAGAAAATTCTGTAAGCAACTAGATGTAAGAAAAGCATTACATATAGGGTCGTACCTGTGGCTCAAAGGAGTAGGGCGCCAGCCCCATATACCAGAATTGGTGGGTTCAAACCCAGCCCCATCCAAAAATTGCAAAAAAAAAAAAAAAAAAAAAAGAAAGAAAAGCATTACATACAAAGGGAGAAATATCAGAATGATTGCCAATTTCTCAGCCAAAATCTTCCAAGCCAGAAGTTGGTCTTTGACCTTCAATCTCCTAAAAAAAAATAACTTCCAGCCCAGGATCCTTTATCCAGCTAAACTAAGCTTCATCTATGATGCAGAAATCAAATACTTTAATGACATACAGATGTTAAAGAAATTTGTTACAACTAAACCAGCTCTCCAGGATATTCTCAGTCCTATTCTCCATAATGACCAGCAGAACGGTCCACAGCCAAAGTAAACCCATCCAGAAACTATTGAACAAAACCTAACTTGCACAGTAGGATAAGGACTAAAAATATACACTAGACATTTGAAAAACATGACACCCCAAACACTATCACACTTTTGAATTCTCTCAATTAATGTGAATGGCTTAAATTGTCCTCTAAAGAGGTACAGGGCTGATGGGATACATAAACTCAGACCAGATATCTGTTGCATACAAGGGTCTCACCTTAACTTAAAGGATAAAAATAGACTCAAGCCCAAATCTATAATTCAGGCTAAAAGAAATCAGAAAAAAATCAAGTGTTGCAATTTTATTCGCAGACACAATAGGCTTTAAACCAACAAAAGTAAGGAAAGACAAGGATGGTCACATCATATTTGTCAAGGGAAACACCCAACATGAAGAGATTTCAATTATTAACATTTATGTGCCGAACCAGAATGCTCCTCAATTTATAAAGAAGACCCTATCAGACATGAAAAATTTGATATCTTCCTGCATCATAATAGTCAGAGATTTTAACACTCCTTTGGCAGTGTTAGATAGATCCTCCAAGATTAAACTAAAGATATTTTGGACTTAAACCTGACCATAGAACAACTTGACTTAACAGATGTCTACAGAACATTTCATCCTAATAAAACTGAATACACATTCTTCTCATCAGCCCATGAAACATCCTCCAAAATTGGTCACATCTTAGGTCAAAAGTCTAACCTCAACAAATTTAAAAGAATATAAATTATTCCTTGTATCTTTTCAGACAATCATGGAATAAAATATAAACTCAAAAACAACAGGAATCTTCATACTCATACAGTCTTGAAAGCTAGATAACCTTATGATGAATGATCGCTGGGCCATAGAAGAGATTAAGAAGAAAATTACCAAATTTTTGGAATAAAACAATGATGAAGACATGAGTTATTAGAACCAATGAGATACTGCAAAGGCAGTCCTAAGAGGGAAATTTATAGCATTGGAAGCCTTCGTCAAGAAAACAGAAAGAGAGGAAGCCAACAACTTAATGGGACATCTCAACCAACTGGAAAAAGAAGAACATTCCAACTCCAAACCCAGCAAAAGAAAAGAAATAACAAAAATTAGAACAGAATTAAATGAAACTGAAAAAAAAGAATTATTCAAAAGATCAATGAATCAAAAAGTTGGTTCTTTCAAAAGATTAACAAAATTGATAAACCTTTTGCTAACCTAACTAGAAAAAGAAAAGTAAAATCCCTAATTTCTTCAATCAGAAATGACAAAGGCAAAATAACAACAGACACCTTAGAAATTCAAAAAATCCTTAATGAATACTATTAAAAAACTCTATTCTCAGATATATTAAAATCTGAAGGAAATAGACCAATACCTAGAAGCATGCCACCTTCCTAGACTCAGCCAAAACTAATTGGAAATGTTAAATAAACCTATATCAAGTACCGAAATAGCATCAACTATAAGAAATGTCACAGAAAAGAAAAGTCCGGGACGAGATGGTTTCACTTCATAATTCTACCAAACCTTTAAAGAGAAACTAGTATTTATATTACATAACCTTTTCCAAAACATAGAAAAAGAAGGCATACTCCCCAACACATTTTGCAAAGCAAGTATCACCCTGATCACCAAGCCAGGAAAAGACCCAACAGGAAAGAAAATTATAGACCAATATCTTTAATGAATATAGATGCAAAAATATTTAATAAGATCCTAGCACACAGAATCCAGCAACACATTAAACAAATTATACACCATGACCAAGTGGGTTTTATCCCAGTATCTCAAAGTTCGTTCAACATATGTAAATCTATAAATATAATATACCATAGAAAACAAAAATCAAAGACCATATGATTCTCTCATTCGATGCAGAAAAAGCTTTTGATAACATACAGCATCCTTTCATGATCAGAACCATAAAGAAAATAGGTATAGAATGGACATTTCTTAAACTTATAGAGGCCATCTACAGCAAACCCACAGCCAATTTCATATTGAATGAAAACAATTGAACATTGAAAACATTTCAACTCAGATCAAGAACCAGGAAAGGTTGCCCATTATCTCCACTGCTATTTAACATTTTAATGGAAGCCTTAGCCATTGCAATCAGGCAAGAGAAGGCGATCAAGGGTATCCAAATAGGGTCAGAGGAGATCAAACTTTCATTTTTCACAGATGGTATGATTTTATACCTGGAAAACCCCAGTGACTCAACTAAAACACTCTTAGAAGTGATCAAGGAATACAGAAGTCCCTCAGGATACAAAGTCAATACTCTTTACATATACCAATAATAGTCAAGCTGAAAAATCAGTCAAGGACTCTATTCCTTTTATGGTAGTGCCAAAGAAGATGAAATATTTGGGAATTTACCTAACAAAGGATGTGAAAGACCTCTATAAAGAGAACTATAAAACTCTGAGAAAAGAAATAGCTGAAGATGTTAACAAATGTAAAAACATACCATGCTCATGGCTGGGAAGAATCAACATTGTTAAAATGTCCAAACTACCCAAAGCAATAATGTCCAAACTACCCAAATATATAAACTTACTGAGATCCCTATTAAAGCATCACTGTCCTACTTTAAAGACCTGGAAAAAATAATACTTTTACAAGGAATCAGAAAAAAACCTTGAATAGCCAATACATTACTCAGAAATGAACAAATCAGGGGGAATCACACTACCAGACTTCATACTATACTATAAATCTATAGTGATCAAAACAGCATGGTACTGGCACAAAAACAGAGAGGTAGATGTATGGAACAGAGTAGAGAACCAAGAGATGAACCTAGCTACTTATCGTCATTTGATCTTCCATAAGCCTATCAAAAACTTTCAGTGGGGGAAAGACTTCTATTGAACAAATGGTGCTGTGTGAACTGGCTGGAACTGAAATTGGACACACACCTTTTACCATTAACAAAAATTGATTCTCACTGGATAAAAGACTTAAACCTAAGACATCAAACTATAAAGATACTTGAAGAGAGTTCAGGGGAAAGTCTTGAAGAAATTGGCCTGGGAGAATACTTTATGAGGAGGACACCCCCCAGGCAATTGAAGCAACCCAAAAAATACATAACTGGGATCTGATCAAACTAAAAACCTTTTGCACATCCAAGAGCACAGTAAGTAAAGCAAGAAGACAGACCTCAGAATGGGAGATGATAACTGTAGGTTATGTCGCTGACAAAGGTTTGATAACCAGAATCCACAGAGAACTCAAACATAATAACAAGAAAAGAACAAGTGATCCCATCTCATTGTGGGCAAGAGATTAGAATATACAAATTCAAATAATTAATTAAGAGCAGTGAAGGCTATGTTAACCAGTTTGTCATAAGTATGTCAAATTGTATACAAAACCAGCAGATTGTATACCCCATGAATGCATTAATGTACACAGCCATAATTGTGTGAAACAAATGCATAAAATTGTTCGTCTTAGTTTGAGGTTACCATAATTTCAGTTTCATTTGGAATACTGTTACAGTTTGAGACATTGTGCTGATAAGTTGGTTTTGACCTAGAAGATATGTTTAACTCCTTTAAATGAGCAGTTAAATCTACTAAAAATGCCAAATCTGTAAGCTAGTTTTTAATCATCAAGTTTTGCCACAAATTTGGTTTTTAATACCATAAATGACCTAATAAAATGTCACAAATCTTAAAATATTTTCAGCATTTGGCCTCAACTTTGCCATCTTACTTCTGAAAAGGAAATTTGTTTCCATAGTCAGCATCAATATTCTTAAGGAATTCCTGGAATTAGTGATGAGTCAATCCCTTGACCCTTATAAAATTCAGTCTTGATTATGATTTGTATGACATTATCCATTATTTATTTATTTATTTATTTATTTATTTGCAGTTTTTGGCCAGGACTGGTTTTGAACCCCCCACCTCTGGCATATGGGGTCAGCGCCCTACTCCTTTGAGCCACAGGCACTGCCCAATGTTATCCATTATTAATAAGCTTTTGTGCATATAATGCTTCATCAATTAATTTTACAACTCCCTTTCATTTACCTATCATCACCAGAGCACTGTCAGTAACTAGACCAGATTTGTTGACAATGGAAAAAGAATCTCTTTAACACAGTTTTACTACTTTGTATCTCTTGATTTAGTTGTATCTGTGAAAGGCACTAAAGAAGCCATTTCTTCAATGACATTATATTCATCATTAATACCTCTAATAAAAGTGGCAAGTTGGCCTGTATTTGTAGCATCAGTGCAGTCATCCATCACCAAAGCATGCAATTTTAAATTAGCAGCTTTACTTTCCAAAGTTTTTGATAGATTTTTTCCAATTTGTTCAATTTGCCTGGCTGTAGTCTGGTGAGACAAACTGATTTTAGAAATATCCCCTTTTCTCAGGGTAAGTTATATCTGCCATGCTTTCCATACATTGCTTAATAAACTCACTGTAAGTAAATGGTTTTGATTTTATTTGCTATTAAATAAATAATTATATTATTTATAATATAATAAATAATAGTTTATTAATGGTTTTGATTTTATTTGCTATTACAATGGAATCTGAGTGGTAACTTTAAAAAATTGTTTAGAAGACAGATTTTTTTTTGGTTGTGCTATTTTGTCCTCAGAACACAATCCTTCATATGCATCAAATTTGGCAGCATGTTTTTACATATAATGTCTTTTCAAATTTTTATCTTTGAAAACTTGCACAAATTACCTATGAATTAAGTAGAGTACCTTACTATTTGCCTTGGCAAAAAAGTAGTCATCTGTCTACTTTTCATTGAACAATTTTACTTCATCCATAATTATTCATTTTTTAGGTTCTGTTTTCTTGTGAGATGTTATAGAAGCCATGCTGAGATTAAAAAAAGATAATAATAGGTAAGTGACTATATTTATTCTTATTATGAAAATTAATTGTCAGGAAAATAGAAAGCCAGGTTTGGGTCCTTCCACTTCTCAGCTGCCATGCAGGGCAAGGTAGAGGGCCAACTATAAAGTGTGGTGGGTGATGTGTGATGTGTTGCTGAGATGTGTAAGTAAATATAACATTGGATGATATTGATTCAACTATCTGCACTTGAACGATAACACCCTAGAAGCCACACCCTTCTGTAAAACTGAAGCCACACATGCATATAAATAGGGAGAATGTACATATGTTTTAATTGACATTGCGCCACGACACTGTCATCTACAAAGTTCATGTTCAAGGACCACCCAATCCAGTCCCACCAAAAAAAAATCACAAAAGAAATCTCATAATGTTTTAAGTAACTTTATGATTTTGTGTTGGATTGAATTCATAACCATCATGCAAGTTGGACACCTCCTGATCTATGTGATTGAATTTGTGGGAATACAGTAGTTCCTAATATTTTGTAAATATCCTTTAATGTGCATTCATTAAGGAGTTACAACTTCTTTTATTTCTGATATTATCGATTGCCTCTTCTCTTTTTTTCTTGGTTAGCCTAGCTTGATTTTTAGCAATTGTATTAGCATTTTCAAACAACCAACTTTTCCACTCATTAATTTTCTTTACTGATTTGCTATTTTCAATTTCATTTATTTCTGCTTTAATTTTCATTATTTCCTTTTTTAATATTGTTTTAGGCTTAAATTACTCTTGTTTCTCTAGTTTGCTAAGATAGAATATTAGGTTACTGATTTAGATCCTTCATCTTTTCAACATATAAATTTAATTCTACAAATTCCTTTTAAGCCCTACTTTTACTGCATCCTTCAAATTTTGATATGTTCATTTTTAATTTCCCTTGAGCCTTCTTCCTTGATGTATGTTTTATTTACAAATGGGTTGTTTAAACTACATATTTTAAGATTTTTAGGTGTCTTCTGTTATTAATTTCCAGTTTAATTTGATTCTCATCTGAGAATATTTACATGATTCTTTTTAATTTCTAAAGCTTTTTTTTTTAGTCATCTAGTCTGGAATATATCTTAGTGAATGAATGTCTATTCTGTTGCTGAATGTAATATTCTATATATGTCTATTAGAGCCAGTTGATCAATGGTATCATTCAATTAATACACTTACTCATTTTCTGCCAATTATTGATGAGGAGTGTTCAAGTCTCCAACTATTGTAGTGTATTTGTTTATTATATTTGTATTTCTATAAATTTATCCCTCACATAATTTCATTCTCTCCTATTACATACATTCACAGCAAGGACTATTATGTCATCTTGGAAATTTTCATTTTTCATTATTTTTTTAATGTTGCTCATTAACCCTTATAATTTTTCTTATTCTGAAATAGGGTTTGTCTGAAACAGATTTTTTTTTTTGTTGTTGTTTGTTTGTTTGAGACAGAGCCTCAAGTTGTCACCCTGAGTAGAGTGCTCTGACATCACAGCTCACAGCAACCTCCAACTCCTGGGCTTAAACCATTCTCTTGCCTCAGCCTCCCAAGGAGCTGGGACTACAGGTGCCTGCCACAACGCCTGGCTATTTTTTTTGGTTGTAGTTGTCATTGTTGTTTGGCAGGCCCAGGCTGGATTCGAACCCACCAGCTCTGGTGTATGTGGCTAGCACCGTAGCCACTTGAGCTACATGCATTGAGCCAACAGATTTGTTTTTATTTGTGTTATCATGGTATATCTTTTTTCATCACTTTACTTTTAACCTAGTTGTGTCTTTACAAGTAGATTTGTTGAACACAGAGTTAAGACTTGTTTTTAACAGCTTTATTGATATTCACTTCACTTATTTAAAGTGCACAGTCTTTTAGCATATTCACAGATATGTGCAACTTTCATCAAAATAAATTATTTCATCTTCCTTAAAACAATCACTACATTCAGGTAGTTTAGCTGAATAATATAAATTCAGCTTTGATAATAATAGCTATTATTTTAGCTATTATTTCTCTTTCTACCTGGCACCTTAAGTAACCACTAATCTATTTACTGCCTCTATAGATTTCTCTATTCTAGATATTTTATGTGAATTAAATTATGCCGTCGTTCGCAACTAACTTCTTTTACTTGGTGCAGTGTTTTAAGGTTCATCTATTTTGTACCTTATATCAGAAATTCATTTATTTTTATAGTTAAAAATATACGTATGTACATGAAGTTGGACAATTAATTTCATGAACTCAGTTGTCCAACCTCGTATATTACATTTTGTTTATCCACTCATCAATTGATGGACATTTAGGTTGCTTCCACCTTTTCCCTCTTGTGCATAGTGCTACTGTGAGCATTCATGTACTGATTTTTTGTTTATTTGTTTTTTGAATGGGGCTGGGTTTGAACCCACCACCTCCAGCATATGGAGCTGGCACCCTACTCCTTTGAGCCACAGGCACCACCCCATGTACCAATTATATATATAATTCAAATATATATATAGTGGCTTTTACTGAGTAAAGGGAAAAGGGAACTCAGCTTCATGTTACAAAGTTCCAGTTTGATTAAATGACAAATGTCCTTCCCATCCACATGACAAGAGCCTCATTAGCCCACAGGGGACACGTAGAAAGGATTGCTCCAAGGCGCTGGTTCCTGTAGCGACACACATGATTGGCTCCTGGGGGGTTCCCGGAGGCGAGGGCAGAAGGCATGACAGTCCCCACAGAACCACTTTACAAATAAGCTCTTTCTCAGGCGTGTATTACAACACTACTTTAAGAGATCTGAGCAGAAAATAGGGCAAAGGGCTATGTAAGCAGTGCTGTGTGCACGTGGAACATCCTGGTCTATGGAATCATGGAGGGTAACGGACACAGTCTGGTTAAGCATTGTATGAAGAGGAGGACACGTTGCCACCATGGCCCATCCAGTTAGTGTGGATAAACTGTCACGCGTTGGCTAAGAGTTCATAGGTATGAGCTCCAAAGTAATCCCACTTAGCCTGGATGAGGTTGGCTGATAGCATCTCATGTCTGTACCCATCATAGAAGGAGAAGGCAGTGGTAAAGCAGGGCATGGGGATGCCTGCCTGGACACCAGTACTGACTAACCGCTGCCAGGAGGCCTGGCAGTTTTCAACAGCTGACTTAAAGAAGTTGTCAAGTAGTAGGTTCTGAAGTTCTGGGTTTTGATCAAATGCATCCTTTATCTTTTCTAGGAATACACTCCTGATGATGCAGCCCCCTCTCCACATCAGGGTGATGCCACCATAATTGAGGGTCCAGCCAAATTCAATGGCTGCCTGTCTTAGCAGCATAAAGCCTTGGGCGTAAGAGATGATCTTGGAAGCATAGAGGGCCTTTTGAATGTCTTCCAAGAATGATTTCTTGTCACCTTCAAACTGGGTCTTTTGGGGATCCATTAGTTTTTTGCTCGCTTGAATTCTTTCATCCTTCAGAGATGATAAGCATCAAGCAAAGACAGCTTCTCCAATGAGGGCGACAGGGATGCCATATTCCAGGGTGGAGATAGCCGTCCACTTCCCGGTGCCCTTCTGCCCAGCACTGTCCCTGATCTTTGGCAGCAGGTATTTGCCATCATTATCTTGGAACTTGAGAATATTGGCTGTGATTTCAGTCAGGAATGAGTCTAGCTCCGTCTTATTCCACTCTTCAAAGGCCTGTGCCATCTCGCTTTGCTCCATGCCCAGGACATCTCTCATCAAGTGGTAAGCCTCATAGATGAGCTGCATGTCACCATACTCTATTCCATTGTGCACCATCTTCACAAAGTGCCCTGCTCTCTCTTCCACCCAGTCACAGCAGGGTTCTCCAGTGCCTACTTTTGCAGCAATGCCCTGGAAGATTGTCTTGATACGGGGCCAAGCTTCTTTGTTCCCTCCAGGCATGAGTGATGGGCCATACGGGGCCCCATCTTCTCCACCCCTAACTCCACTCCCCACAAATAAGATGCCCTTGGCCTTGAGGTCTTGAAAGCATCTTGTGGTATCCCTATATTCAGATTTCCTCCATCAATGATGATGTCACCAGTGTCCAACAATGGTACCAATTTTTTGATGAAATCATCAACAGCTTGAATAGCCTTTACAAAAATAATCCTCCGGGGCTTCTTCAGCTTGGACTGAGCACCAACCACTTTGGTTCCCTTTGCCTCATTGGCCAAGAAATCATCAACTTTGAAAACTGTTCTGTTAAAGGCATAGACCACAAAGCCATGGTCGTTCATGTTCAATATTAAGTTCTGGCCCATGACAGCCAGTCCAATCAGTGCAATGCCATCTTGGGCCATGGTGGCAGTAGCAGGTAGTGCAGAAGCTGAGAGGCGAAGTCTGGGCAGCTCACAGTTTGCGAGCGAGTCCAATGTTTTTTTTTTTTCTTTTTGGAAAACTATAACACCTGGTATTTCCTGGTGATCTCTCAGGTAGGACTGAGACTGACCAGGTCCAACTTTGCTTAGCCTATAAGGTCAGAAGAGATCAACAAGTTCCAGGTGGTACAGCCAATATTACACATTTGTGTAAATCAGACAATTCTGATAGCTGCTTTATAGTTACTATGGCCACTTTGCATTTGGTTTCTGAGTGCTGCCACATGATGGCTGCCACCCTGGTATCCAATTACTCCCATTGATTTTATGTTTCCCAATTCAGTGATTGCAGTTCCCACTATAATATCTGGCCTATAGAGAAGAAAGATCACAGAACTCTTCTGTGATGAGGGTTCCCTCACAAATTTATTTCTTCCAGTTATGTTGAAAGGTATTTCAGGATAGGTAAGTAGGTATTAAATGAGATATCCACTCTGACATTCCAATCTCCTTAAGCCTTTGAAGCTCTTCCTTTATATTAGACCAAGGAATGTCTGGAACTTCTAATTTCTTTACTGTGGGCCACTTTGTAGTCCATGTTTCAGCCAACCAACCACATTGTTGCAGTCCTTTTCAACTTTCTGAGTCTGCAGCATTAAATTCAGAATCTGTGCTTATTGAACATACATCCATAAATTTGTTCTAACCCAATCTTATGTTCCTTCCATCATTATCCCACATCCATAATTTTTATTTCCACATATATTTCACATATTTCTATCTGAATAATTGGAAAACTCAAATACAGTTGACCCTTTAACAATATGGGTTTGAATTGGGTGAGTCCTCTTGTCTACAAATTTTCTTCTGCCTCTGCCACCCCTGAAACAGCAATACCAACCCTTCCTCTTCCTCCTCTCAGCCTACTCAATGTGAAGATGACAAGGATGAAGAATTTTATGATGACTCATTTCCACTTAATGAGCAGCGAATAAATTTTCCCTTCATTATAATTTTCTTAACATTTTATTTTCTCTGGCTTTATTCCAAAGAATAAAGTAAAATATGTTTTAATTTACTATGTTATCAGTAAGGATTCTGTTTAACAGTAGGCCATTAGTAGTGAAGTTTGGGGAAGTCAAAAGTTATACATGGATTTTTGACTGTGCAGAGTGTTGGTGGTCATAAACTCCATGTTGTTCCAGGGACAACTTTAGTTCTTTTGGAGTGTAGCAGACTTTCTGATGGGTAATACTTTGTACATCACCTTTATAAGACTGCTGGAGTCTTGTTATAGGTCTGGAAGCAAAGGAGGATGATTGCAGTGGCTCCAGAGGAGAATCAGCATTGTGTTGCATAGTAATTATCTTAAGAGAGGACATTATAATTTCCTCAAGCAGCACAGGGTTTATCCCCTTAGATTAAGGAACACAGGTCAATACCACTGGATAATGGGGAGATTGATACCACTGAGTGTGGACAGGCAGCTTCTGCGGGGAACAGAGAGGACACCACTGGCAAAGCAGACTTGTCACAATTTAGGACCTCAGTGTTCCCAATCTCATCAGGGTCTTCTCACATATCTCCATTTCAACTTACAGATCCTATTCTTTCCCAGTGAATACCTTCACTTTAACAATAGACATCCTGTGAAGCTGGAAATTCAACTTATGTTGCAATTTAGCCAGCAGGATGGGAGTTTGTGTTTGATTGTCACTAGTTTCAGCCTTGCAGCCAGAAAAGATTAGGGTCTCCTTCAGGAACACATAGATCTTGGATCATTTTTCCAGTGCTTGAGCTTGGAATTTGAATGCTAAACATTATTCTTTTCTTGTACCAATTTGTCCAAATGACATTAGGAAAAAACAGCCAAGCTAATTATACACATGAATCTTTTTAAATGTTTGAAATTATCATATACACAGCCACCAAGTTGCTTACTTCTTATTAGGGGTTGATTAGGAGTATCCAATGTAGATATTTTGTATATATTATCAGTTCTTGCCACAAATTAGCAGTGCTCTATTTATCACAAAAATATAATTATTAAGCATATTTAAATCTAATAAGATAATAGATACCCCAGAACTAATTCAGAAAACATGTTCTTAATATTCTGTCATCTAGAAATACCCTCAGAATGAAAATTTGTATTAGGGTTCTTCAGAGAAAAAGAGCCAATAAAAGGTGTATGTGCTTTATTATAAGAAATTAGTTCGTGATATCATGGAGGCCGAGAAGTCCCACAGTCTTCCAGCCAGTTGGCAGCAGGAGATTTAGGAAAGCTGGTGGTGTAGTTTTGAGAACTGGAGGGCTGATGGTATAAGGCCCAGTCAAGAGCAGAACTGATCTCCCAGCTCAGCTATCAGGTGAAGAGAAGGAATTCCTCCTTTTGCTACCTTTAAGTTCTGTTCTGACCCTCAACACAGATTGAATGGGGCCCGCTCACGCTCACACTGGGCAGGGCAATTTTCTTTACTCAGTCCACTAATTCAAATGCTAATCTCATCACCCTCATAGACACTCCCAGAAGAAATGTTTGATCTGGGTACCCCACCCAGTCAGTTTGGCACATTAAGTTAACCATTATCTATATGTTTTTTGTTTATTCATATCTACTTGAATTACCATCCAGTTTCAGTTGTTGTCAGCCTGAAAAACTTCCTTTAGTATTTCTTCTAAAGTGGGTCTGCTGGCAACAGTTATCTCAGTTTATGTTTAACTATAAATGTCTTTATTTTTACTTCACTTTTGAAAGATAAATTTACTGTATATAGGATTCTAGTTTGACTGGTTTTTTTTGGGGGGGGGAGATGCACTTTGAATTTGTCATCTTATTGTCTTCTATTATTGCTGAAAAGTCAGCAGTACCTTTCTTTATTAATTTTTAATTAAATCATAACTGTACATTTATGGGATACTATGTGATGCTTTGATATACAATGTGGAATGCTTAAATCAAACTGACTAACATAGCCATCACCTCACTTATTTTTTGTGGTAAGACATTTAAAATTTACTCTTAGTTATTTTGAAATATACCCTTGCATTGTACATATTAGGTGAGATCCCACCAAATTCTCTCCCTCCTCTCACCAATGGTCCTCCTCCCTTCCTCTCCCCTCTCCCTGCTCACCCCTGCCCCTTGCTAGACTATATTTGTGTTTTTTCATTTGTGTGAGTATATAAGTGTTTATATATTGGTTTCATAATAATATTGAGTGCATTGGATACTTTTTTCCCCATTTTTTTAAGATACTTTACTAAGAAGAATGTGTTCCAACTCCATCCAGGTAAACATAAAAGATGTAAAGTCTCCATCTTTTTATGGCTGAATAGTATTCTATGGTATACATATACCACAATTTGTTAATACATTCATGGGTTGATGGGTGTTTGTGTTGCTTCCACGATTTGTCAATTATGAATTGAGCTGCAGTAAACATTCTTGTGTAAATGTCTTTGTGGTAAAATGATTTTTGTTCTTCTGGGTAGATACCTAGTAATGGAATTGTGGGATCAAATGGAATGTCAACTTTTATTTCTTTGAAGATTCTCTATACTTCTTTCCATAAAGGTTGTTTGAGTTTGTAATCCCCCCAGCAGTGTAGAAGTGTTCCCTCCTCTCCACATGCACACCAGTATCTGCAGATTTTGGACTTTATGACGTGGGCAAACCTAACTGGAGTTAGGTGATATTTCATAGTGGTTTTGATTTGTCAGTAGTAAATCTTGTTGGTTTTCTTTTGTAAGTGACAAGTCAATTTTTCTCCTGTTGTTTTCAAGAATTTCTCCTTGTCTTTGACTTTCTGTATCTTTACTATTAATATTATGTATCTGTTTGTGCATCTTATTGAGTTTATCCAACATGGAAGTGATTGGCTTCCTGGATGTGTTCAATAAATTTGGGATGATTTCAGCCATTATTTCTTTAAATATTATTTCTACTCCTTTCTCTCTCTCCTCTCTTTTGACACTTCCGTTACATATGTGTTGGTGTACTTAATGTTTTTCACGTTTTTCAGAAGGCACATTCATTTTTTTCACTCTTTTTTTCCTCATTAGTCTTTGAAATATATAACCTCTATCTGTTTAGCTTCAAGTTTACTACTTCTTTCTTCAACCCATTCAAAATACTGTGGAGCCCCCCTAGTGATTTTTTAATTTCAGCTATTTTGCTTTTCAATTTCAGAATTTTTTTTTGAGACAGAGTCTCACTCTATCACCCTGGGTAGAGTGCTGTAGCATCATAGCTCACAGCAACCTCAAACTCTTGGGCTCAAGTGATCTTCTTGCCTCAGCCTTCCAAGTACCTGGGAATACAGGCAACCACCACAATGCCCAGCCTTCATTCTTTTTTAAATAATTTCTATCTCCTATTTTCAGATTAGTACTCAGTACATGAGATGCTTGCTTTTTCATTCTTGAGCCACTTTACTTAGGAGAATGTTCTCCAAATCCATACAGGTATATGCAAAAGCTACAAAGTTTCCATCTTTTATGGCTGAATAGTATTTCATGGTATACATATACCACAGTTTATTAATCTGTTCATAGATTGATGGACATGGGTTGTTTCCACATCTTTGCAATTGTGAACTGAGCTGCTATAAGCATTTTAGTGCAAATGTCCTTATGGCCCACATGAGAGAAAAACACAATTAAATTCAAGAAGGTAGGGAGCTCCGTAAGTTCCCACCTATTGAGTACAATGTAAGGGTGTAACTTACTTGGTAAAGGACTGACTACAACTTAGACTTTGGACTTCACCTTACAAATGCAAATAATGTAACCTAATTATATGTGCCCTCATATTAACCCCAAATAAAACAATAATTTCTATCTCTTTGTTAATATTTTCAATTTGATGTCACGTTATTATAATGCCTTCCTTTACTTCTTTAAGAATAGTTTTCTTTATTTCTCTGAATATATGTATCACAGATACTTTAATGTCTTTTTCTGTTAAAAACGATATCTGATCAGTCTCATAGTTTGTATTGCCTCTTTTTATCTCAGTGTATAGGTCATAATTTCTTGTTTCTTCATAACTCATAATTTTTTGTGGAAATTCGTATTTTTAATTTTGTTTACAAACCAGAATGCCAAATTCTTTATTTACAGTGAAAAATATAACTGTTAGATAAGCCATGTCCTCGAGTCAGCAACAAGTCACAGAATTCTCCCCCTATAATGAGCTGCATGGAAATCCAAATTATAATCAGAATGCCAAATCATTAATTTATAATGAGAAATGCATCTACTTTGTGAGAATATTACTTGAGTTGGCTTGACAAATTTATGTTCTCCCTGTGGATTAGTGACATGGGATGCCAAATTTTCTGGAAGTTGCCAGAGAATATGGATTTTAAAAAATGAGAATGAGTTAATGAGTTGTCCTAAGAGGTTTTAGCATTCCTACCTCTACAAGACTGCCCTGCAAAAACAAACACCACAAACAAACAAACAAACAAACCTATATTGCCTTAGTCCCTACAATAAAAGAGGGTGATACAGTGTTTGTTTTCTATCTTTTACTTTTCTTTGCTTTTCCTAACCACCTACCCCTCTCCAAAAAGGCCATGATACAATTGATTAGGCTACCATAGCATTTTTTTTATTTAAATAGCTTTAGGAGATACAAATGGCTTCTTTATTACATGGGTGAATTGCATAGTGGGGTAGTCTAGAATTTTAATATACCCATCACCTGAATAATGAACATTGTATTAAATAGGAAGTTATTTTTTTTACCACACACCCTCCTCCAACCCTTCCACTTCTGAATCTCTAGAGTCTATTAAGTCACTCTGTATGACCATGGACACCCACTGATTATCTCCCACTTACCAGTGAAGAGATGACAATATTTGGCTTTTGGTTCCTGGATAATTTCACTTAGAATAATGGCCTCCAGTTCTATCCAAGTCACTGCAAAAGATGAATGAGTAATATTCCATCCATGGTATGTAGAGTATGTACCACATTTTCCTTATACACTCATCTGTTGGAGGACATTTAGGTTGGTAGGCTAGGTCCAAATCTTTGCAATTATGAATTGTGCTGTGATTGAACATATGGGTGCAGATGTCTTTTTATATTGATAAAATGACTTATTTTCCTTTAGGTAGATCCCAAGTAGTAAGACTGCTGGATTAGATCTATTTTTAGTTCTTTGAGTGGGTTGGTTCCAATTCTTTGCAATTGTGAATTGTGTTGTGATGAATATGTGGATACAGATGTCTTTTTTTGTTGTTGTTGGGGATTCATTGAGGGTACAAAGAACCAGGTTACATTGATTGCATTTGTTAGGTAAAGTCTCTCTTATAATTGTGTCCCACCCACCCCCCAAAAAGTGTATCACACACTATCACTCCCTACCCCCTCACTCCTTCCCTCTCTCTTATTTTCCTTTAGGTAGAACACTGGTACTAGAAAAAAAAAAAGAAAAGAAAAAAAAGAACACTGGTACTGGGATTGCTGTATTGAATGGTAGATCTAATTTTAGTTTTTTGAGAAATCTCCATCCTGCTTTCCAAAGAGGTTATACTAGTTTACATTCTCAACAACAATGCATATGTATTCCATTTTAACACATCCACATCAACATCTATTGTCTTTTGACATTTTAATAGTGACCATTCTGAGAGGTAAGGTAGTATTTCATGTGACTTTAATTTTCATTTCCCTGATAATTTGTGATGTTGAGCATTTTTTCATATGTTTGTTGGCCATTTCATTTTTTGAAAGAAAACTTTTAAAAAATATCTGTTCATGTCTTTGGACCACCTTTTAATAGGGTTGTTTGTTTTCTGTTGTTGATTTGTTTGAGTTCTTTGTATATTCTGGAAGTTAGTCCTTTGTCAGATATATAGTTTCAGAATATTTTTTCCCATTCTGTAGGTTGCCTCTTTACTCTGTTGTTCATATCTTTTGCTATACAGAAGATTTTTAGTCAAATTAAGTTCCATTTATTTATTTTTAGTTTTGTTGTGTTTTGCTTTTGAAATCTTAGTTGTAAATTAATTGCCCAGACCAATGTTCAAAAGAGTTTTTCTACATTTTCTTCTGGGGTTTTTATGGCATCAGGTCTTATATTTAAGTTTCTAATTCATCTTGACTTAAGTTCTGTGTATGGTGTAGGACAGAAATCCAATTTCATTTTTTTCTGCATGGGGACATCCATTTTTCTCATCACAATTTATTGAATAGGGGGTCTTTTCCCCAATGTATGTTTTTGTCTGGTTTGTCAAAGATGAGTCGGTTGTAAGTATTCAGTTTTATTTATGGGTGTTCTGTTCTGTTCCACTGATCTATATGTTTACTTTTATACCAGTACCATACTGTTTTGGTTACTCTCACCTTGTAGTATAATTTGAAGTCAGGTAGTGTGATGCCTTCAGATTTGTTCTTTTGCTTAATATTGCTTTACTTATTATTGCTTTCTTTTTTGTTTCTAAATGAATCTTAGGATTTTTTTCTAATTCTATGAAAAATGACATTGGTATTTTGATAGAAATTTCATTGAATCTGTAAATCATTTTAGGAAGTAGGGGCATTTTAACAATATTGATTCTTCCAATCCATGAGCATGGGATATTTTTCCATTTGTTTGTGTCATCATTTATTTCTTTCATCAGTGTTTTGTAATTCTCCTTGTAGAATCTCTTTGGGTAAATATATTCCCAAGTATTTTGTCTGTTTCTTGCACCTGTTGTAAATGGTATTAAGTTCTTGATTTAATTCTCAGCTTGACTGATACTAGTATATACCAATCCTACTGATTTGTGCACATTAATTTTTTGTTTTTTTGTGTACATTAATTTTGTAAGCTATGACTTTACTGACTTAATTAAATCAGGGAGTCTTTAAGAGTAATTTTTAGGATTTTATAGGAGGTCATGTCATTGGCAAAGATAATTTGACTTCCTCATTTCCAATTTGGATGCCCTTTATTTCATTCTCTTGCCATATTGCTCCTGGCTGGGAATTCTAATTCTGTGTTAAATAGAAGTGATGAGCATAGGCATGCATGTCTTGTTCCATTTCATAGGAAGAATGCTTTCAATTTTACCCTATTCTGTATTATATTGGCTGTGGTTATGTAATATATAGCTTTTATAATTTGGAGGTATATTTTTTCTATGCCTTGTTTGTTAAGAGTTTTGCCATGAAGGGGTGATAGATTTTATTGAATGCTTTTTCTCCATCTATTGAGATGATCATGTAGTTCTTGTTTCCAATTCTGTTTACATGATGGATGACATTTATAGATTTGCATATGTTGAATCATCCTTTCATCCCTGGGATTCAACCCACTTGATCATGGTGAATTATTTTCTTGATGTGCTCTTGGATTCAATTTGCTAGTATTTTGTTGAGGACTATTGGTTTGTAGTTTTCTTTCTTTCTTGTGTCCTTTTCTGGCTTTTGTATTATGGTGATATTGGATTTGTAGAATGAGTTAGGGAAGAATCCCTCCTTCTCAGTATTATTAATCAATTTCAATAGGATAGGTATCAGTTCTTCTTTAAAGGTGTAGAGAATTTTGCTGTGACTCCATCTGGTCCTGGGCTTTTTTGTTATTGTTATTAATTCAATCTTGCTATTTGTATAGGTTCAGGATTTGTTTAGGTTCAGGATTTCTGTTTCTTCTTGATTCAAGCTTGGGAAGTTGTGTATTTCCAAAATTGTATTCATTTTATCTAGATTTTCTAGTTTATGTGCTGAGAGTTGTTCACAGTAGTCTCAGATGATCTTTTGTGTTTCTATAGTATAAATTATGTCTCCTTTTCCATTTGTAACTGAGCTTATTTGAATTATGTCTAGTTTTCTTGGTCAACCTAGGTAGTAGTCTGTTGATTTTGTTTACCTTTTAACCAAATTTTTGATTTATTAGTTTTGTTGTAGTTTTTTGGTTTCAATTTTATTTATGCTCTGATTTTTGTTATTTCCTGTCCTCTTTGACTTGAATTTGTTCTTGTTTTTCTAGCTCTCTGAGGTGAGATATTAGGTTGTTAATTTGTGATCTTTTTGTCTTCTTGATGTATGTATTAAGTGCTATGAACTTCCTTCTTAGCATTTTTTTGTATCCCAGGAAGAATTTGGTAGATTGTGTCACTATTGTTATTCAATTAATTTTTTTTTTAATTTCCATCTTGATTCCATCATTGACCCAAAGATCATTCAGCAGAAAATTGTTTTACATTAATGTATTTATATATAGTTTTGAGATTTCCTCCTGGAAGTGATAGTATCTACTTCTAAATGAAACATGGTATTATTTCAATTTTTAAAAATTTGCTGAGGCTTATTTTGTGGCTGCAGGCTGTGGTTGAAATGCTCTGGCACAGGAGGTGTGAGTGTGCCAGGGCCTTGCCTCCAGTGAGGGTAGGATTTCCCTATTTCTGCAGCCCCTGGCCTCTGGGCCATGAACTGGTACCAGTCTGTGGTCTATTAGGAACTGGACTGCACAGCAGGATGTGAGTTGCCAGTAAATGGGCAAACTTTTACCTGATCTGTATTTATAGCCACTCTTAATTGCTCACATCACAGCCTAAGCTCTGCCTCCTGTCAGATCTGTGAAGGCATTGGATTCTCATAGGAACACTAACACTATTGTAAACTGTACACATGAGGAATCTATGTTGGGTGCTCTTTATGAGACTCTAATGCTTAGTGATCCGAGGTGAAGTTGAGGTGGTGATACTAGTGCTGGGGTAAAGCTGGAAATATGTATTTTTTGCGTCCCACCCCTAAGATGTATGTCATACACTGTAAACCCCCATCCCCTTTCCTCCTCCCCTCTCCCTGCTCCCTTGCTCCCTTGCCCCTCACCTTGAATTAATTTGAGTTTTTATCTTAGTTAGATCATATACTGGCTTCATATTAGAATTGAGTACATTGGATTCTTGCTTCTCCATTCTTCTGATACTTTACTAAGAAGAATGCATACCAGCTCTGTCCAGGTTAATACAAAAGATGTAAAGTCTCTTATCTTTTTTAATGACTGAATAGTATTCCACATATACTACAGCTTATTAATCAATTCCTGAATTGATGGGCATTAGGTTGTTTCTACATCTTGATGATTGTAAATTGAACTGCAATAAACAGTATAGTCCAAATATCCTTATGATAAAATGATTTTTTTTTCTTCTAGGTAGATGACTAGGAATCAGATTACAGCTTCAAATGAGAGGTCTAATTTGAGTTCTTTGAGGAGTTTCCATACTTCCTTCAAAAAAAGTTGTATTAGTTTGTATTCCCACCAACAGTCTAAAAGTGTTCCCTTCTCTCCACATACATGCCAGCATCTTCAGGTTTGAGACTTTGTGATGTGGGTCATTCTCACTGGGGTTAGGTGATATATCAGGGTGGTTTTGATTTGCATTTCTCTGACAATCAAGGAAGATGAACATTTTTTCTAATGTTTGTTAGCCATTCTGTCTTCATCAGAGAAGGGTCTGTTAATATCTCTTTCCCAGTAGTAGATGAGATAGTTTACTTGATTTTTGTTGATTAATTTGAGTTCTCTATAGATTCTAGTTATCAACTCTTTATCAGATTGATACCCTGCAAATAACTTTTCCCATCCTGAAGGTTGTCTTTTTGTTTACTTATTGTGTCCTTAGCTGTGCAGAAGCTTTTCAGCTTAATTAAGTCCCCTTTGTTAATTTTTGTTGTTGCAGTGGCTCTTGAACTCTTTGTCATAAAATCTTTCCCCAGTCCAACATCATCAACAGTTTTTGCCACACTTTCTTCTAAGATTTTTATTGTTTCGTGTTTTAGATTTAAATCTTTTATCCATCTTAAGTCAATTTTTGTACGTGGTAAAAGGTGTGGGTCCAGCTTCAGTCTTTTATATGTAGTTATCTAGTTCTCCCAGCACCATTTGTTGTGCTGGCTCCTGGGCAAGATGGAGTGCTCTGGGGATGGTCCCCAGAATGACATTGGCTGCAGCCCTCAGAGCACAGCAGTCCACAGGATCCTGCTGGCCCTTTTCTGGAGCAATGCTGCTGTCTAATCTCGCAGCAGCTCCCAATATTAGCTTAGTCTCAAGGTCTGCAAGGTGCAAGGGCCCTATTGTAGCTAGGACTTCAAAGTCCACAGTGGGAATTTGGAGCCCCAAGGATCTATCTCCTTTTTTTCCCCCGAAGTATAGGTGCCTCTCCCAGCTACCACTGATCTGGTCAAGCAGGCTGCCCTATTTCCCTCTCCTTTGCTTTCAGGGTTTCTCATTACTTCTCTGTTGATTTCCAGTGCTATGTCTTAGATAATCCTTCTGAAGGTGACTATCTCCTCACTACTTTAGATCTTTCCTGTGGGAGTGGCTTGTGCTAGCTGCTTCTATTCTACTGTGTTAGCTCCCAAAATTGGTATTTTAGATAATATATTGTAGCAACTCTGGGTTCTGGTTCCCTGCTATGGGGTTAGTTATTGATACTTTTTTGTTTTTTAGTGACTGGTTGGATGTAAGGGCAGTCAGTCTTTATCATGAAATAATAGAAAAATTATTGGCCAGGCGTGATGGCTTACACCTGTAATCCTACCTAGCACTATGGGAGGCCGAGGCAGGTGAATCACTTGAGCTCAGAAGTTCAAGAACAACTTGAGCAAGAGCAAGACCTCATCTTTATTAAAGTAGCCAGGCATTGTGGCAAATGTCTGTCACCCCAGCTACCCCAGGAGGCTCAGGCAAGAGGATCTCTTGCACTTAAGAGTTTGAAGTTGCTGTGAGCTATAACATGATGACACTGTACCCAGGGTGACAGAGTGAGACTCTGTATAAAAAAAAATACATATATATATATATATATATATGTATATATATATATATACATATATATATATATACACACACACACACACATTATATATAAATTCTCTATATAAAAATTTTTATATATATTATATATATAAATTCTCTATATAAAAATTTTTATATATATATATGCATAGTTTTTCAATAAGAACTAAAATCTGTCTGCCTTCTTTTTTCTCCTGCTAGCAGCCCCCCTACCCTTGTGAATTTCTGTTTTCACAAACCACTGAGGAGCCCAGCAGAACAATAAGAAATATAAATTCTGCTTTTTACATTCATCAGCTCCTTTATCTTTTATAATTTGTTGTTTTTAGCCTCAAGTAGTTCTTTAGTATCCAGAAAAATCAGGTGGACTAATTTTCACAATACCTTGTCAATTTGGCTGCAATTACCTTTTTGTCCCCTTAAATTCAACTACCCACTGGACTTTAGCATTGACATTCTTCCTTTTTCTTTCTTTGGTGTGCTATACCATCTTCCAGCTCTCTGCTCTCCCTTTCTCCACACTGTTCCCTCTCTTCTCTCTTTATAATATAAAATAAATGTACACTTTTATAGACCAGTCTTGGCCTATAGAAATTCTTTTTTTGTCCTGCTCACAGTAGCTACTGAGTTTTCCACTATAACCCTCAGTTAATTTAGTAAAGTATATTTTCCACCATGCAGTGTTGTTCCTTACAACTTTTGGTATTCCCATAGTTACCGTGGACTAACAGTGTTTTGGAAGTGTTCTATTAGACTATGACCCAGCTTTTAAGCTCCCCTGATTATGTGTTGATTATTCTATTGTTTTTAACAATACCTTTGGGGCATCAATTGCTCTAAGGTGTAATACCATGAAATTCCAGTTCTTTCAAAGGAATACTTATGGAAGTCAGTGACCCTGTAATCTTTTTAGCCAGTTCTTAATTACAAAACATTCAGCCTATAGTTTAGCCTATATAGTCATTGAATGTATAAATTTCTTCCTGATTTACTTTCATCATAATATTTACTGTTTTTGAGTACTCTTAGGCTTGAACTTTTCCAAATGCTGTTGCAAATGATATCAATTACTTTTTTCTTTCTTTCTTTCTTTCTTTCTTTTTTTTTTTTTTTTTGAGACAGTATCTCCTTCTGTTACCAGACTAGAGTACAGTGGTATCATGATAGCTCACTGCAGCCTCAAACTTCTGGGCTCAAGAGATACACCTGCCCCAGAGTAGCTGGGACTGTACTCAGGTAGGCACCATCATGACAGATGATTTTTCTATTTTTTGTAGAGATGGGATATCACTCTTTCTTAAGCTAATCTTAAACTCCTGAACTTAAGCAATCCTACTGCCTTGGCCTATGAGGTATGAGATTATCTACTCATACCCAAGAGGTATGAGACACCATGCCAGACCATTCTTTTGGGAAGAAATCTGGAGCTGTTAGTTTATGGCTTCTATGGTTTAAATTTGTCCTCCAAAAGTTCATAATTTGGAAACTTAATTGCCATTGTAACAAAATATGAGATGGGGTCTTTAAGAGGTGATTAGGCTATGAGGGCCCTGCCTTCACCAATGGATTAATGCCATTATTGCCAGAGTGGATTTGTTATAAAAGCAAGCTCTCTCTCAGACATGCTTTCTTGACTTTACCCTTCTGCCAAAGGATGACCATTTCTAAATGTCACTGCCATGCTTTTGAACTTTCCAGCCTTTAGAACTGAGAGCCAAATACATTTTTTTTCTTTATAAATTAACTAGTCTATGGTATTCTGTTATAGCAGAAGAGAATGGTAATACTGAAAATTGGTACCAATGGGAAAGGATACCCAGAAAAGGTGAGGTCTAGGAGAACAGAGGTCTTCTCAAGGAAACCCCATGGATATACCTGCAGGGTCATCTACATGGTGACTCAGCTTTTAGGAATTTGTATGCTAAATTTCCTAGGACCTGGAAATTTCCACTTCTGTGAAAACCTGTAGTTCTGTGAGGGGCTGAAACAGTATCTCCAGCTTGATTAAAACTGACCAGTGAGAAAGGTACCTATGGGTTGGAACTTATTGACTAGAGATAAAAAGGGAAAGATTAAGACAGTTGGGAAGCATGGCCATTTTGAATTCTTCTATGAGGCTTTTAGCTCCACCAGCTAAATAAAAGCCCTTTCCTCTTAAATATGGTGTTTGGGTGCTCTTTCTCTTCATTGGGCCTAGTCTTCCTGCAACACCAAGAAGTAGGATTGTTGTTGTAACAAATAACTGAGAATGTGAAAGTAATTTTGGAATGGGCTAAAGGGTAGAGACTAGAAGAATTTGGGAGAGCAGGCTAGAAAAATCCTAAATTGCTATAAATAAAACATTAAGGGTAATTCTGGTGAGTCAAAAGAAATTATTCCCCAGGTTAAAGACTTAACATTGTTTTCTGTTAGGTGTTGGACTTAATTAGGATGTGTTACTCTTTATTCCTTACCTTCCCTCTCTTTTGGAATGAAAGGGTCTGCCTTCTGCCTGTTAAACTACTGTATTTTAGAAGTAAATAACGTTTAATTTTGTGAGCTCACAGCTGGGAGGAATTTGCCTCATTGTAATTATGTCTTGAGTCTCACACATATCTGATTTAGGTAAGTCTGTATTCTTTGGTATTTTGAGTTAATACTGTAATGAATTAAGTCCTTTGGGATTTGGGAGATGAAATGAATATATTTTGCACTTGAGAAGAATATGGCTTTGGGGGACCAGGGGTGGAAATTTATAGTTTTAATGTATTCCCCCAAAATTCATGTATTAGAAACTTAATTGCCATTTTGACTTAAAGAGGTGGGGCCTTTAATAGGTGATAAGACCACAAAGATTCTACCTTCATGAATGAATTAATGACATTATTATGGGAGTGGGTTAGTTATCATGGGAGTGGCTTTGGTATAATAAGTAACTTCTGTCTCATAGGTGCTCTCTTGTTCTCTTATCTTCCACCTTTCTGGTGGATTACCCTTGCTAGATGACACTAACATGCTCTTGGACTTCTCAGAACTTCAGAACCATGAATGAATAAACTTCTTTTGTTTATGAATTACTTGGTCTGTGGTATTCTGTTATAGTAGCATAAACTAAACTAAGACAATGGCTTCCTCTCTCCAGGCAAAAATCTTTGAGTCAGGGATTTGCAGCTGGAGATGGAGTCAAAGGCATACTTCAGAGTGACATCCCTGCTTTAGGATCTGAGTTTTCAGCGGAGCAGGTAGCAACAGACTAGGGTCTTTTAAACTTGCCTTTGTTGGCATGGAACCATTGTTCTATGAACCACAGCTAGTATAATCAGGGTTCCAGTAATTACAATGGTACTATGCTCAAGGTAGAGACTATGTTCCATGAGTGAGGGCTGGGCAGAAGAAGAGTCCCCATCTCACTAATATACTTACTTGGAACCTTAGCATGAGCAACAGATAGCCAGGAGAAGGATGAGAAATGCCAACATCCTGCTCCTCTCAGGAAAAAAAGAGTTCCCTCCAGCCAGAGGCTGAGAGTTGTGTTCTTGGCTGTACCAGACTATAATGGAGTTTCTGTATTGAGCTGCAAGGGTGAGAGAAAGAGTAGTCTTTTTTTTTTTTTTTTTTTGAGACGGAGCCTCAAGCTATCCCCCTGGGTAGAGTGCCATGGCATCACGCTCACAGCAACCTCCAACTCCTGGGCTCAAGCGAGTCTCCTGCCTCAGCCTCCCAAGTAGCTGGGACTACA
>CAUYTI010045348.1:0-14403 GCA_963575145.1 Galago senegalensis | reverse complement strand
CCGTGGCATTACAGCTCACAGCAACCTCCAACTCCTGGGCTCAAGCGAGTCTCCTGCCTCAGCCTCCCAAGTAGCTGGGACCACAGGCGCCCGCCATAACGCCCGGCTATTTTTTGGTTGCAGCTGTCATTGTTGTTTGGCGGGTCTGGACTGGATTTGAAATCGCCACCTCAGGTGTACGTAGCTGGCGCCTTAGCCGGTTGAGCTATAGGCGCCGAGCCAGTTTTTTATTTTTTGAGACAGAGTCTCACTTTGTTGCCCTTGGTAGAGTGCTATGGCGTCACAGATCACAGCAACCTCAAACTCTTGGGTTCAAGCCATTCTCTTGCCTCAGCCTCAGCTGGGACTTCAGGTGCCCACCACAATGCCTGGCTATTTTTTGTTGCAGTTGTCATTGTTGTTTAGCAGATCTGGACCAGGTTCAAACCCACCAGACTCAGGGTATGTGGGCGACACTCTAACCACTGAGCTACAGATGCAGAACCTGGGCAAGTAGGAATTTATGTCCAAGGAGGAGGGTAGGGGGTGACTAGATGGAAAACTACTAAGAGGAAACCTTAGGGGTAAGGGGGGTTCTGGCTAAACCAACCCAATAGGATTCTTGCTGAAGACAGGCTGGGGTGATCATACATTACTTGGAGGATAAGGGAGGATGAGGAACCCAATTAGATATAGGAAGTATCAGATATCCAGGATCAGGTGCTCTTGCTAAACTGGCTTAGCAGGGTTCTCATGTAAAACTATATTTTATAAAGAAGTACACAGATGGCCTAGGAGAAGGTTCAGAAGTTTGATTAACATTTAACCAAGTAAAAAGTCTTTGTCGGGTTATGTGAGCAATAAATTTATATTTTTGGCTGGATACAGTAGCTCACACCTGTAATCCTAGCACTCTGGGAGGCCAAGGCAGGAGGATAGTTTGAGTTCATGAGTTTGAGACCAGCCTGAGCAAAAGCGAGAGCCTGTCTCTACTAAAAATAGAAATACTGAGGCAAAGGTGGTACCTGTGGCTCAGTGGGTAGGGCATCAGCCCCATATGCCGAAGGTGGTAGGTTCAAACCCAGTCCTGGCCAAACTGCAACAAAAAAATAGCCAGGTGTTGTGGTGGGCTCCTGTAGTTCTAGCTACTTGGGAGGCTGAGGCAAGAGAATCACCTAAGCCTAAGAGCTGGAGGTTGCTGTGAGCTGTGACACCATGGCATTCTACTGAGGGTGCAAAGTAAGACTCGGTCTCTAAAAAAAAAAAAACTGAGGCAAAAGGATCAGTTGAGCCCAAGTTGGAGGGTGCTGTGAACTATGATGCCATGGGCCTCTACCCAGGGCAACAGCTTCATACTCTGTCTCAAAAAAAAGAATTTACATTTTGTCTAAGCTGGCTCAAATTATTTTTTCTCACATTCCATTAAGAATCTTGATATTGGCTCGGCGCCTGTGGCTCAAGTCGCTAGGGCGCCAGCCACATACACCTAAGGTGGCGGGTTCAAATCCCCAGCCTGGGCCCACCAAACTACAATGATGGCTGCAACCAAAAAATAGCCAGGTGTTGTGGTGGGCGCCTCTGGTCCCAGCTACTTGGGAGGCCGAGGCAGGAGACTCGCTTGAGCCCAGGAGTTGGAGGTTGCTGTGAGCGTGATGCCACAGCACTGTACCCAGGGGGACAGCTTGATGCTCCGTCTCAAAAAAAAAAAAAAAAAAAAAAGAATCTTGATATTTCAGGCTGGGCGAGGTGGCTCATGCCTATAACTTACCTAGTGCTGCAGAAAGACAAGTCCCAGTAGAGAGAAAGAGCACCCAAACACCATGTTTATAAGAGAAAGGGCTTTATTTCAGCTGGTGGAGATTACAGCATAGAAGAATTTGAAATGGCCGTCCTCCCCACTGGCTTGGCCTTTCCCTTTTTATCTCCAGTCAAAAAGTTCCAACCCACAGGTACCTATCTCATTGGGCAGTTTGAATTAAGCGGGAGATGCCGTTCTGGTCCAGCCAAAAACTGCAAAAAAAAAAAAAAATCAAATCTTTAGATAAGAAAGGGCAAATTTTTCTTTTTTGTTTGAGAGCCTTGAATTTCCAGATAGGATACAAGGTAAGTGCTACAATAGAGTAAAGCAATCTCTGTTTTATTTATTTATTTTAATTTTATTTATTTATTTTTTGAGACAGTATCACTTTAGAGTACCTCACCCTTGGTAGAGTACCGTGGCATCACAGCTCATAGCACTCAAACTCCTGGGCTCGAGCAATTCTCGTGCCTCAGCCTCCCAAGTAGGTAGAACTACAGGCACCTGCCATAACCTCAGGCTATTTTCAGACAGTAATAATAGCCAATATTTACTGTGCACCAATATAAGCCGGGACACTTTTCAAGTGCTTATTAAATACTAACTCATTTAATCTTCATTAAAAGCTAAGAAGGTGGCTCAGCACCTGTGGCTCAAGTGGCTAAGGCGCCAGCCACATACACCTAAGGTGGTGGGTTCGAATCCAGCCTGGGCCTGCCAAACAACAATGATGGCTGCAACCAAAAAAAATAGCCAGGCATTGTGGCCAGCGCCTATGGTCCCAGCTACTTGGGAGGCTGAGGCAGAAGACTCGCTTGAGTCCAGGAGTTGGAGGTTGCTGTGAGCTGTGATGCCACAGGTCTCTACCCAGGGGGACAGCTTGAGGCTCTGTCTCACAAAAAAAAAAAAAAAAAAAGGCTCGGCGCCTGTGGCTCAAGCCGCTAAGGAGCCAGCCACATACACCTAAGGTGGCGGGTTCGAATCCCTAGCCCGGGCCCGACAAACAACAATGATGGCTGCAACCAAAAAATGGCCAGGCGTTGTGGCAGGAACCTGTAGTCCCAGCTACTTGGGAGGCTGAGGCAGGAGACTCGCTTGAGCCCAGGAGTTGGAGGTTGCTGTGAACGTGATGCCATGGCACTCTACCCAGGAAGATAGCTTGAGGCTCCGTCTCAAAAAAAAAAAAAAGCTGATAAGGTAAGCAATATTATTTTACGGGTTAACTAATTTTACTTTATTTTATTATTAGTGTTATTATTTGCAGTTTTTGGCTGGGGCTGGGTTTGAACCCTCCACCTCCGGCATATGGGACGTGCACCCTACCTTTTTGAGCCACGGGCACCACCCTAATTTTATTTTATTTTTGAGACAGAGTCTCACTCAGTCATCCTGGTGTTGAGTGCTGTGGTGTCACAGATCCTCCAACTCTTGGGCCAACTGACTCTCTTGCCTCAGCCTCCTGAGTAGTTGGAATTACAGGCGCCTGCCACAATGCCTAGCCATTTTTTTTAAGAAACAGGTCTCACTCTTGCTCAGGCTAGTCTCCAACCCCTGAGCTCAAGTGATCCACCTGCCTCACTCTCCCACCCAGCCAGGTTAACTAATTTAATCCTTACAATAAGCTTCTTTTTTTTTTGGCTGGGGCTGGATTTGAACCCACCACTTCCAGTATATGGGGCCGGTGCCCTACTCCTTTGAGCCATAGGAGCCACCCCCAATAAGCTTCTTAATTAGGCCTTGTTGTTTAATTGGAGATATAGAGAAAATAGATGATTAAATCACTTGGCCCAGGTTATACATCTAGCTAGTAGTGAAGCCAGTTATAGTATAATGACAAAGTCTACATCTTACACTCTCTTAAATGTACTTTCTTTAATACAAAATTCCATTTTATGTGCTTTTTGATTATGTGAATTCAACCATATGCACTTGACAGAGGCATATGGTAAAAACATAAATGGAGGCTCGGCACCTGTGGCTCAAGTGGCTAAGGGGCCAGCCATATATACCTAAGGTGGCGGGTTCAAATCCAGCCCGGCCTGCCAAACAACAATGATGGCTGCAACCAAAAAATAGCTGGGCATTGTGGCAGGCGCCTGTGGTCCCAGCTACTTGGGAGGCTGGGGCAGGAGACTTGCTTGAGCCCAGGAGTTGGAGGTTACTGTGAGCTGTGATGCCACAGCACTCTACCCAGGGGGACCGCTTGAGGCTCTGTCTAATAAAAAAAAAAAAAAAAAAAAAAAAAAAACCATAAATGGATAGGGCAGTTTCGCTTCTCATTCTACTCAGCAGGCACATGCCTTGAGGAAGTCTGTTATGGGAGATGAGGAAACTGTCCCGAGCTCAGTTCCTGTGACTCTCACAGTGTGGACATTTTGCTAAGCTGGAGGGGATGATTTCAGCTTGAAGATTTTACAGCTCTTATAACAGGGTCCTTTCATGCAGGCCAAATCATTTTACCTGGTGTGCAACAGTGATGCATTTCAATGCTGGAGAAGTGTGTGCCTGACCTAGAGAGTAAGTTCACTAAACTGCCACTTTCTTAAGAAGTTTCTATGGTGTGTTTTTTTGTTTTTTTTTTTTTAGACAGAATCTTACTCTGTTGCCCAGCTGGAGTGCAGTGGTATCACCACAGCTTACAGCACCCTCAAATTCCTGGGCTTATGCTTATCTTCCTGCCTCAGCTTTCTGAATAGCTGGGACTACCAACATGCACTACCATGCCCAGGTAATTTTTCTATCTTTTGTAGAAAAAGATAGATGGGCTCTCTCATGTTTGCTCAGGCTGGTCTTGAACTGCTCGTATAAGCAATCCTCCCACCTCAGCCTCTCAAAGTGCTAGCATTACAGGCAGGAGCCACTGCACTGGGCCCACAGATTATTTCAAATGTGTTTTTTTCCCCCTGGCTTGTTAACTTTGGAGTCTAACTCCTATGTAAGATGCAAGGTTGCTGCTTACCATGATCATAAATACAAATGTAGTGTACAAAAACACGTATAATATCATCCATAAAGTAAGAACCAAAAATTATGGCAAGTCAAAAGAGGACAAAAATCAGTTTGGAGGATGAGAGGTGTGCCGGAAAATCAAGAAAAGCTTCACGGAGGAGATGATATTTGATACTAACCCTGCATATGTAGCTCTGACAGACAAAGCCAAGGAAGGAGTTTTTGTAGGAGAAGGATCTTGAGCAAAGGCAAATGAGTGGGAAACTTCAGGACATTATCAGTGAGTAGCCATTTATGCCTGGTGCCAAGACTCCATCAAGAAAAGGAATGGGCCTAGAAAAGATAGTCCTTGGGCTATTCTACAGAGACCTTCAATGCCACGATGAGCAGTTTGTACTCAGAATTTCTGAGTAATGACAGCATCAGAGCTATGCTTTGGGAAGATTAATCTGGCAGGGATGTATAAAGCTAATTGGTGGCCAGCCAAGGTAAATCCTAGCACTTTGGGAGGCTGAGGTGGGAGGATCACTTCAGGTCAGGAGTTCATGACCAGCTTGAGTAAAATGGAAAGTGCACCTCTACAAATACATAGAAGAATTACCCAGGTACAGTGGTGCATGCCTGTAGTCCCAACCACTTGGGAGGCTGAAACTGGAGGATTGCTTGAGCCCAAGAGTTTGAGGTTCCACTGAGCTATGATGATGCTACTGTGTTCTACCTGGGACAACATAGTCTCAATAAGTAAATAGGTAAGTGGGTGGTGCCTGTGGCTCAAAGGAGTAGGGCGCTGGCCCCATATGTCGGAGGTGGAGCCCAGCCCCGGCCAAAAACTGCAAAAAAACCCAAAACAAACAAACAAGAAAAAAAACTTAAAAAAATAGGTAAGTAAAGCTAATTAGAATTGTGCATGAAGCATATCAGTTATAGGTCTAATGCAGTAATCTGTGGAAAATATAATAAAGCCTTATTTGAGACACTGGTTTGCAAAAAATGGGAACCAACTTGATGTAGTGTAAGCTTATGAAGAGAGTCTATGATAATGAAACTGAGGTGATTCAGAGAACCCTAGAGCAGGGGAGCAGTGGGCCTCAGATTAATAAACTTTGCAAAATTACTCACAGCCTCAGGTGTTGTATAGGCAGTTTTCCTAACCTCTAACCACTTCCCAGGAGAAAAAGTAGCCAGTAGTAGCTGGTACAGACGTCAGGAATGACTAAATGAAGAGAAATCTTAACCAAATCATAGTTCTCTATAAAAGAAATATGATAGATGTTTCCTCAAATTAAAAACAATCCTAAAATTTTACCAGGATTAATTAAATTTTTATAAATCCTAAAAATTTATATCAGTCAAGGCTAATATAAATTTTCTAAGTTATCAGTAATAAAAAACAAACTTTAGGCTCGGCGCCTGTGGCTTAAGTGGCTAAGGTGCCAGCCACATACACCTAAGGTGGCGGGTTGGAATCCCCAGCCCGGACCCGCCAAACAATAATGACGGCTGCAACCAAAAAATTGCTGGGTGTTGTGGCGGGCGCCTGTAGTCCCAGCTACTTGGGAGGAGGAGGCAAGAGACTTGCTTGAGCCCAGGAGTTGGAGGTTGCTGTGAGCTGTAATGCCACGGCACTCTACCCAGGGGGATAGCTTGAGGCTCTGTCTCAAAAAAAAAAAACCAAAAACCAAACTTTAGTGGTTGGGTGCAGTGGCTCACACCTGTAATCCCAGTACTCTGGGAGGCTGAGGTGGGTGGATTGCCTGAGCTCACAGGTTCAAGATCAGTGTAAGCCTGAGTGCGACCTTGTCTCTAAAAATAGCTGGGTGTTGTGGTGGGAGCTTGTAGTCTTGTAGTCCCAGCTACTTGAGAGGCTGAGGCAAGGGGAACACTTGAGCCAAGAGTTTGAAGTTGCTGTGAGCTATGACACTGTCACATTACACCAAGGGCTACGAAGTGAGACTCTGTCTCAAAAATAAAATAAAACAAAATAAATAAAATGGGAAAATATTTAATTAAAAAAACTCCAAACCCCAAACTTTAATCTTCTGCGTTAGAGAAAAATTTATTTTATTTATTTGGAGACAGAGTCTCACTCAGTCACCCTTGGGAGAGTGCTATGGTGTCACAGCTCACAGCAACTTCCAACTCTTGGGCTTAAGAAATTCTCTTGCCTCAGTGTCCCAAGTAGCTGGGACTAAAGTTGCCTGCCACAACACCTGGCTATTTTTATGTTGCAGTTGTCTTTGTTGTTTAGCTGGCTCAGGCTGGGTTTGAACCTGCCAGCCTGAGTGTATGTGGCCAGCGCCTTACCCACTGAGCTATGGGCACCACCTATTAGAGAAAATTTTTTTCATCTATTATTATTTATTTTATTTATTTATTTATTTTGAGACAGAGCCTCAAGTTGTCACCCTGGGTAGAGTGCTGTGGCATCAGCTCACAGTAACCTCCAACTCCTGGGCTTAAGTGATTCTCTTGCTTCAGCCTCCCAAGTAGCTGGGACTACAGGAGCCCACCACAACACCCAGCTATTTCTTTTTTTGGTTGCAGCCATCATTGTTGTTTGGCGGGCTCGGGCTGGATTTGAACCCACCAACTCAGGAGTATGTGGCTGGCACCTTAGCCACTTGAACCACAGGTACAAAGCCTATTATTATTATTTTTGAGACAGAGTCTTACTTTGTCACCCTTGGTAGAGTGCTGTGGCGTCACAGCTCATAGAAATCTCAAACTCTTGGGCTCAAGTGATTCTTTTGCCTCAGCCTCCTGAGTAGCTGGGACTATAGACCCCTGCCACAAGGCTCCAGCTAAACAGACAGAGTCTTGCTTTTGGTCAGGCTGGTCTCAAATTCTTGAGCTCAAGCAGTCCACCTGTCTCAGCTTCCCAGGATTACAGGTATAAGCCACCACGCCCAGCCTTTCTTTCTATTCTTGATATAAAAAAAGTGGCTGGTGGGTGGCACCTGTGGCTCAGTGAGTAGGGTGCTGGCCCTATATACTGAGGGTGGTGGGTTCAAACCTGGCCCCAGCCAAAATGCAAGCCCCCCCCAATAAATAAATAAATAAATAAATAAATAAATAAATAAATAAAAACAAATGTAAAAAAATGTGGCTGGACCACTACATGAAGAAATAATGAGAGATTATGTAGCTAGTGAATGTAGGAAAATTATTTCAAAGGAAGTGGTGCCTGTGGCTCACTGAGTAGGGCACCAGCCCCATATACCAAGAGTGGTGGGTTCAAACCCAGCCCCAGCCAAACTGCAACAAAAAAAATAGTGCATTGTGACGGGCACCTGTAGTCCCAGCTACTTGGGAGGCTGAGGCAAGAGAATCACCTAAGCCCAGCAGCTGAAGTTGCTGTGAGCTGTGATGTCATAGCACCCTACCAAGGGTGATAAAGTGATACCCTTTTTCTAAAAATTATTTCAAAATTATGTCAGGTGGTTAATTAATTTTTAAAAGTATCTTTTATTTTTCTGAGTTTTGTTATGTTTGAAGTATTTACCAGCTTTAAAAAAAATCATCATTTTTGGTGATTTATTTCCCATTCTAAATAAATATTCATATGTGTATCTAATTTTGTATTCACAATTTTCTACTTTTTTAAAAAATAGGGCTTCTCTGGTCTGGCACCTATAGCTCAGCGGCTAGGGCGCCAGCCCACATACACTGGGGCTGGCAGGTTCGAATCAGGCGTGGGCCTACCAAACAACAATGACAACAACAACAGCAACAACAACAACAACAACAAAATAGCTGGGAGTTGTGGCAGGCACCTGTGGTCTTAGCTACTTAGGAGGCTGAGGCAAGAGAATTGTTTAAGCCCAAGAGTTTGAAGTTGCTATGACACCATAGCACTCTACCAACGGCTCAGATAGTAAGACTCTGTCTCACAAAAGAAAAAAAAAAAGGGCTTCTCCAAATTATATTAAACCTTAGAGAAGTTTGTTCCTCCCCCAGCCACTAGAATATATTAGATCCAGAAAGCTGCCAGGAACCGAAACACGTTCTTTGCTTTCTCATGTCTGCTTCTTGGGGCAGAGCCACAGCTGGAGGGCTTTGCCGCTTCTTGGTTTCCGTGTGGCAGGCTGTGGTTCTCCCACAACCATTAGCATACACGTACAAGATTCCAGACACATTAAGAGATTGGCTTCTTTAGTCCCAATTCCCAAAAGAACAAATATCTAGGCCTAGCTTGGATGAAATGAACCTTGCTAATTTAGTCAGCTAGAGCAAAAAAGAGGAAAATTGCAGGAGACAAGCAAGGCTCTGGGGGCAGAACCAGGGCCTGGTTGTCAGAGAATGAGGAGGGTATGAAAGTATATGAGAATAAGAGAAGGTGCTAGAAAGCTGGAAGTGAAACAAGACTGTTAAAATGAGGAACCCTTTGTGTATGGGGTGGTAATCACAGTGAGGGTCACAGAGAAAGACTAAATTCTGAGCAGTAGTATTAGGTACATTAGTTGCCCCTCCCAACCTTGACATTCTCATTCCTGGGCCAGTCATTGGAGGCTTGGGGATATTAATTGAGGCTATAATCCCTTATAAAATTTCAGAGCTCATTTGTTGTTAGAATCTTTTTTTTTTTGTAGAGACAGAGTCTCACTTTGTCACCCTCGGCAGAGTGCCGTGGCATCACAAGCTCACAGCAACCTCCAGCTCTTGGGTTTAGGCGATTCTCTTGCCTCAGCCTCCAGGGTAGCTGGAACTACAGGCGCCCGCCACAATGCCCAGGTATTTTTTGTTGCAGTTTGACCAGGGCCAGGTTTGAACCTGCCACCCTCAATATATGGGGCTGGTACCCTACCTACTGAGCCACAGGTGCTGCCATTTTGTTGTTATTATTATTATTTTTTGAGACAGAGTCTTACTATGTCGTCCTTGGTAGAGTGCTGTGGCATCACAGCTCAAAGCAACCTCCAACTCTTGGGCTTAAGTGATTCTCTTGCCTCAGCCTCCCAAGTAGCTGGGACTACAGGTGACCACCACAATGCCTAGCTATTTTTTGTTGCAGTTGTCATTGTTGTTTAGCTGGCCTGGGCCACGTTTGAACCCACCACCCTCAGTGTATGTGGTTGGCACCGTAACTAATGTGCTACAGGCACTGAGCTTGTTGTTAGAATCTTTATAACTTATCCAGAAGATTTTTCACATGCTATTCTCTAAACAGATGTTTGAAATATTTTTCCTATGAGAATAAAAACAGCTAGCATATAGTAAATTGTCACCTAACAGGGGCAGCGTAGGGGGTATATGACACACCTGGGTAAAAGGCTCAACTACAACTTTGACTTTATCTAAAAAATGCAAATAATGTAACCTAATTGTACCCATATATTAATTTTTTAAAAAGCTAGCATAACTGGAATAAATAAAAACCTCTTGCTTGCATTTTTTTGGCCAGGGCTGGGTTTGAACCTGCCACCCTTGGCATATGGGGCCCTGCACCCTACTCCTTGAGCCACAGGTGCCGCCCACCTCTTGCTTTCTTATCTTACTTTTTCATTCCTTCCTTACATTCATCTCACTGGAAAAACTTCTGGACAATAGGATCCAAGTGAAGATGTTTCAGTGGGAGAAGATTCCATAAAGTCAATCACATATACCACACTCCTGTGAACTACTCATTAATCTCCTTTCAAGGTATCTAGAGCTTTTAGAGGACTATCTCAGGTTGTCCTCTGAAAATTTTACACTCAAAAGGCTCAGTGTTACCCAGTTGGAGCTGATAACCACATGCGCAACTTCGAGTGTGAATTTGTCCCTTGCTCTTTTTCTCAGCACATGGCATTTGGAAGCTCAGTATATCAGGTCCTAAGGGGCGTTACATCTGATAACCATCTAGATACATCTAAATACTAGAGCCTGATGTTATGGAAGGGCTGTAATAGCTAGTTCCTGCCTAACTTAACAAGTATTACCATAATGACTGATGTCTTGGGACTAATGGTAAATAAAAGTGCCAAAAACTGAAAATCTGGGGCGGTACCTGTGGCTCAGTGGGTAGAGCACTGGCCCCATATACAGAGGGTGGAGGGTTCAAACCCAGCCCTGGGCCAGCTAAAACAGCAGTGGCAACTGCAACAAAAAATAGCCAGGCATTGTGCTGGGCGTCTGTAGTCCCAGCTACTCAGGAGGCTGAGGCAAGAGAATCACTTAAGCCCAAGAGTTGGAGGTTGATGTGAGCTGTGACAGCATAGCATTCTGCCAAGGGCCACAGAGTGAGTCTCTGTCTCAAAAACAAAAACCTGAAAATTTTGATGAATGATATAAAAATGAGCTTTCCATTATATAAATGTTGGGAAAATACCAAAATTGGTTCATAGTAAATGTAAACCAACTTATAAAATTATATAAGCCATCTCAGGGAAAACTGAGAAGCAAAATAATTTATAAAATATAGATGTGACGAGCTATAGTCAAAATTATAAAGTAGATAATTGTCTACATCCAAGTCCATAGTTTGCCTAACCAATGTTAGCTCTTTCCTGGGATTTGCCTTAGTTTCCTAATTTCCCTGCTTTCTCCCTGCCTCATTAGATGCAAAACCATCTCTGTCATTCTATACTCTGAATTGAAGGGAACCTGTTTGTCTGGAGCTGCAGGGGCTCACTCCTATAATCCTAGCACTCTGGGAGGCCAAAGTGGATGGATTGCTTGAGCTCAGGAGTTTGAGACCAGCCTGAGCAAAAGCAAGACTTCATCTCTAAAAAAAGAAAAAAAAAAGTGGGGGGTGGTGCCTGTGGCTCAGTGAGTAGGGCGCCAGCCCCATATACCAGGGTAGTGGGTTCCAACACGGCCCTGGCCAAATTGCAACAAAAATAGCCAGGCATTTTGGCGGGCGCCTGTAGTCCCAGCTACTTGGGAGGCTGAGTCAAGAGAATCACCTAAGCCCAGGAGTTGGAGGTTGCTGTGAGCTGTGGTGCCAAGGCACTCTGCCAAGGACAATAAAGTGAGACTAAAAAAAAAAAAAAGCGGGCATTGTAGAGGGGGCCTGTAGTCCAAGCTACTTGGGAGGCTGAGGCAAGAGGATCACTTGAAGCGAAGAATGTGAGGTTGCTGTAAGCTAAGACAGCATGGCACTCTATGAAAGTGAGACTGTGTCTCAAAAACATAAACAAAGGGAGCCTGTAATTGCTAAATCCCTTCCACTAGGCTCAAGAGCATCACCATATCTTAAAACCTTCCTTTTCCCCAACTCTCACCTCACCTTAATAAGAAAACCTGGATTTAATTTCCAATTTTGCTCAGCTATATTAATGTAAGATAAATTTTCAGCTTTGGTTACCTCAACTGTACAATGATTGGGTTAAATATATACTACTTTGGAAAGATCTAAGAGACTAAAAGCTGGAGGCTGGGGCTTTTGCCCTTAACCTGCCCTTAGTGCTTCCATCTGTCAAAGTTTAAGTCTATGGTTTGTCTTGATAGTAAAGGGACCTATTTTCTGCTTAGTCACAGTAGGTGGTAAATTCATCCTTGTTAACATATTAATTTTCTTTTCCTGCCCAGGCCCAGGCAACCAAACAAAGAAGCACACTTTGCAAGGGGGCTCTGAAATTCTCTAGTAACAGAATATGAGGCACTTTCAGTCTTGTTAGATTGTGAACCGGACTCCTTCACCTTCCCCAAATTACATACCAGATGTATTGTCTACCCACAGGAGAGCACGATATAGGAAGAAGTTGATCTGAGCACACCTTCAGGTCTGGAGAGGACAATGAGGAGGAGGGAAGGATGCAGAGCATGATCTGAAGAACTAGGACTCCAGAGCCAGCCTCCACTACTCATTTGTGGATGGTCTTGGGAAAAGTTATTTTACCCCTTTAGTCACCTCAATTTCTTTTCTTTCTTTTTTTTTTTTTTTTTTTGGAGACAGAGTCTCACTATTTCACCCTCAGTAGAGGGCCATGGTGTTACAGCTCACAGCAACCTCAAATTCTTGGGCTTAAGCAATTCTCTTGTCTCAGCCTCCCTAGTAGCTGAGACTACAGGCACCTGCCACAATGCCCGGCTATTTTTGTTGTTGTTGTTGCAGTTGTCATTGTTGTTTAGCTGGCCTGGGCCAGGTTTGAATCTGCCAGCCTTGCTGGCACCGTAACCACTGTGCTACAGGCACCGAGCCTAGTCACCTCGATTTCATAATCTGCAAAATGATAACACTATAATATCTTTCTGATTCAGTTATTGTGAGGATTAAGAGAAACAACACCTCATATAGATGATGCTAAATTTCAAAAGTATTTTGTTGTTATCAAGGGCTCTGACGATGGCTTGGCACCCGTACTCAGTGGTTAGGGCACTGGCCACATACATGAGGGCTGGCAGGTTTGAACCCGGCTCCAGCCACCTGAACAACAATGACAGCTACAACAAAAAAAATAGCTGGGCATTTGGCAGACTCCTGTACTTCCAGCTACTTGGGAGGCTGAGGCAAGAGAATTGTGTAAGCTCAAGAGATAGAGGTTGCTGTGAGCTGTGACACCAAGGCACTCTACTGAGGGTGACATAGTGAGACTCTGTCTCAAAAAAAAAAATTAAGGACTCTGACTACATATAAGTACAGATATTATCAATTACTATATGTATTCAAGAACTTTTGAATTTTTTTTTTTTTTGCAGTTTTTGGCTGGGGCTCGGTTTGAACCCACCACCTGTGGTATATGGGGCCGGCAGCCTACTCCTTTGAGCCACAGGAGCCACCCTGAATTTTTGAATATTAAGTTTAGCCACAAAACTTTTTATTTCCTTTTCTCCTTTATATTGTGAGTTTCTAGTCTTTCGTGTAAATTCACATGACATACATAAACTCTCATCTGCTCTTCTCATTTAGTCCATCTTTTTCTTTCTGGCATTCACTTTTTTTTTTGAGACAGAGTCTCCAGCTGTTGCCTTGGGTAGAGTGCAGTGGCGTCATAGCTCACAGCAACCAACTAAGGCTCAAGTGATCCTCTGGCCTCAGTTTTACTATTGTTAGAAGAGACAGGGTTTCACTTTTGTTCAGGCTGGTTTTGAACTCGTTGGTATTCACATTTTTTTTTTGTTTTTTGAGACAGAGGCTCAAGCTATCCCCCTGGGTAGAGTGCCGTGGCATTACAGCTCACAGCAACCTCCAACTCCTGGGCTCAAGCGAGTCTCCTGCCTCCGCCTCCCAAGTAGCTGGGACTACAGGCACCCGCCACAACGCCTGGCTATTTTTTTGGTTGCAGCCATCATTGTTGTTTGGCGGGTCCGGGCTGGGGATTTGAACCCACCACCTTAGGTGTACGTGGCTGGCGCCTTAGCTGGTTGAGCTATAGGCGCTGAGCCTGTTTTTTTTTTAAATGCCCAAAGCATTCAAAAAAATACTTTTACATGGCAAAAAGCATTTCAAAAAATAATGCAGATTATGTTATAGAAAGTCTCCTTCTCACTCAATCTACTGTAGTTTATTTCACCAATCCTCTTTTGATTGACAGGTTGCTACCTTTTGCCTGCAATTATAACACTTCACAGTGTGCGTCCTTGTATATCTTTGTACACGTACCCAATTATCTTCTTTTTTTTTTTTTTGAGACAGAGCCTCAAGCTATCCCCCTGGGTAGAGTGCCATGGCATCACGCTCACAGCAACCTCCAACTCCTGGGTTCAAGCGAGTCTCCTGCCTCAGCCTCCCAAGTAGCTGGGACCACAGGCGCCCA